>PVJS01007115.1:0-57299 GCA_004027185.1 Glis glis | reverse complement strand
AGCGGCGGCAGGCAGGGCCCCGGTTGGTCCATGGAGGCCTGGGAGAGGCGCCTGGAGGGCCGGGGCCTGGAAATGGCGCGCTCGGGGAGGGGGCGCGGCGGTTAGGCTCTGTGGTCCTGCACGCGGGGCAGCTTCCTCCCGCCAACGTCAACGCGTCGCTTTTGCCCTGCGTTGGCTGCAAGGCCAGGTCGCGGTGAGTGCCCGGGGACGAGAGCCCGCTTCCCCATCCCCCTCCGGCGGGCGGGCGCGGGGCTCCGCTGCAGCGCGGGGTGCGGGCCGCGGCCTGCCGGGCTCCGGCCGGTTCTCCCGCGGCTCCTGCTGCCTGCCTGTGCGGAGGTCCCTGCCCCTTCGCGGTGAGGCCGGCAGGCAGGTAAGGTCTGAGGCCGAGAGAGGGGCGATTCCAGTCCCCTTGGCGGCTCGAGCCCCGCAGTGGCCCGATTCGCAGCGGGCGGCGGGAGGCCGGGGAGGGAGGAAGAGCAGCGGAAACAAATAACATCGGAGCGGTTTTTTGTTTTTTGTTTTTTGTTTTACGTGTGTTAATCTTTCTTGGGTCCGGCTGTCTTATTGATAGGTGCTACGTGCTATTTGGCAGAAAATGTTATTTCTTCCTAGTTTCTCCTTCTGACTTGGAGAAGGAATCACATATAGCCTCGTTTTCATTCTGGTCAAATGCAGAAGACTATGTGTAATTGAAGCGCCACCCTTGAAAGAAAAATCTTTGGTGAATAGAAAGCTCACGATGTTTTTAATTCTAGGAACCCGCACAGGATTTTTTTAAAAAATCCAGATTACCGCATACAGAGTTTAGAAGATAAGCTGTAAACACATCTTGCTGTTTGTCAAGGACACACTTGGCCTTTGTGTCATTTTACAGAAAGGATTACTTAACCAGGATAGTACCACAATAGTACTTACTGAGGTGTCCAGTCTCCCAAGTTGCAGTCCAAAAAGTATCTTTGTTTGGTGAAGAATGGTCACTTTTAATACCTTGGTTTGGGAATGGCTCAAAGGTTTGTTTTGGTTCAGGAGTGTACCCAGTGTCATTCATGACACTATACCATGGAAGTTGAGGTAGGTGGAGCCACCTGTATTTCAAAGAATATTTTATTTGCTAATAAAAAATAGATGTTAGCTGACGTGTAAAATTAGCGCCTTTGGGGTAGGTTTCTAGACATCAAATTTGGACTGAAGTCTTCTTGAAATATAATAACTCGAGGTTTTTTTTCTAGTTTCAAAACATATTCAGAAGTATCCAGGAAAACCTCCTCAGTAGTTCTATTTAAGGCAGACCCAGGGAGTTTTAGTTACATTGGGACTACCATATAATATTGAGCGTAGGGATTTGTTTTGAAAGTTTACCTTTATTAGACAAATTTGCCAGCTTTTCTGGTGAGGGTGAGATATTCTAGTTAGATATTTAGGAGCTGGGTGTGGTGGCACACGCTTGTAATCCCAGTACTTGGGAGGCTAAGACCGGAGGATCCAGGTTCGCGGCCAGCCTCAGCTACTTAGGCCCTCCGCAACTTCGTGAGACCCGGTTTCAAAATAAAGTATAAAAAATAGGGCCGGGGGCCTCCTGGTGCTTACCACAGCCTGTGTTCTTACACTGACTGTATAGAAAGAGGAGGCAGAGGAAGCCTACCCCATATACACCTCAGCCCAGGCCCTGTGCCTGGTCTGTATTGCAAATGGGGAGACATGGAAAAAAAAATAAGGCGGGGGGGGGGTGTAGCTCAGAGGTAGAACGCCCCTGGCCCCTGGGGTCAATCCCCGGTACCGCAAAAAAAAAAAAAGTTAGATATTTAGTGCATGTTCAGAGTTTGACAGTTGGGAGAGCTGTGAACAATCAAAAAAAAAATTTAAAAAGTGATCAAAAGTAGCCAGGTGTGGTGGCACACGCTTGTAATCCCAGTACTTGGGAGGCTGAGACAGGATGGCAGGTTCGAAGCCAGCCTCAACAACTTAGTGAGGCTCTCAGCGACTTAGTGAGGCCCTGTTTCCAAATTTAAAAAAATTAAAAAATAGGTCAGGGGGTGTCGCCCAGAGGTAGAGAGCCCCTGAGTTCCATCCCCAGTACCACACAAAAAAAATTAAGATGTATTTCATTTCAAATATCAACATACAAATGAAGATGTTAGCTGTTACCCAGGTGTACTCCCAAAGGTGATGTGAGACTTCTAGATAGTGTTCTCCATCTATTTAAGCTTCCTAGAAAATTTCTTTACTGTTATGTACCTCCTGCATATGACCTTGGAATTTTCCACTTGGCTTCATATACATGTAAAAGTACATAGCAAGTACTTCTCAGTTTCCTAAAAGTAGTTTTGTTTTATTTGCTTATTTTTGA
The DNA here is from genome assembly GCA_004027185.1 of Glis glis. Classification (NCBI taxonomy): domain Eukaryota; kingdom Metazoa; phylum Chordata; class Mammalia; order Rodentia; family Gliridae; genus Glis; species Glis glis. The sequence continues at coordinate 54,952 of PVJS01007115.1, read as the reverse complement.
TACTGGGGATTGTACCCAGGGACATTCTACCTTCGAGCTACTCCCCAGCCCTTTTCTTATTTTTTATTTTGAAACGGGGACTCACTTAATTGTGGAGGCTTAAGTTGTGAAGACTGGCCTCAGACCTGCCCTCCTCTTCAGCCTCCCAAGTACTGGGATTACAGTTGTGTGCCAGCAAACCGAGCTCACTGACAGAGAACCCAGGGGTGTTTTACCTCTGAGCTACATCCCCAGACTTTTTATTCTTTATTTTGAAACAGGGTCTCTAGCTAAGTTGCTGAGGCTGGTGTCATACCTACGATCCTCCTGTCTCAGCCTCCCAAATACTGGGATTACAGGTGTGCACTACCACGCCCAGCTACCAACAGGTTTTATTTATTTATTTATTTATTTATTTATTTATTTATTTATTTTGTGTGTGTGGTACTGGGAATTGAACCCAGGGACATTTTACCTCCGAGCTACACCCCAGCCCTATTTTTTCTTTATTTTGAAACAGGGTATCACTAAATTGTGGAGGGCCTCACTAAGCAGCTCAGGCTGTCTGCGAACCCGGCTTATTAACAGGTTTTAAAATCTACTTTTAGGCTGGGTGTGGTGGCACACAGTACTTAGGAGGCTGAAACAGGAGGAGCACAGGTTGGAGGCCAGCCTCTGCAACTCAGTGAGACCCTGTTTCAAAATAAAAAGGCCTGGGGATGTAGCTCAGAGATAGAATGCCTCTGGGCTCACTCTCCAATATCAAAAGGAGAAAAAAAACCTGTTGGTGGGTTTGTGTGGTCATTTATACATGAAGGGGCTTTTAGCAGATCAGGAGTTCTTAGTTACTGGAATTTCTGAAATTTATTACTGTGGTGTGGGATAGTTGATCAGATACTCTTCAATGATCATTTCCATTGTTATTTGAGTTACCTTCACATCAGCAAGTGTCTTAGTGCTGTACAATGCTTAAGCATGATAGATTACCACCTATTAGAAAGCCAGGCGTAGTGGCACATGCCTACAATCCCAGTACTTGGGAGGCTGAGATGGGAGGGTCGCAGGTTCGAGGACAGCCTCAGCAAGTAGTGAGACTCTCATCAACCTGGTGAAACCCTGTTTCCAAATAAATAAAATCAGGCTGGGGGTATAGCTCGAAGGTAGAATGTCTCTGGGTTCAGTCACCAGTATCAAAAAAAAGAAACCAACCTTGTTTGTATTCCATTGTTCAGTGCTTGTGTAAGGTAACTTTCCCCTACTTTGAAACACCTTAAACTGAGCTGAGCATAGTGGCACATGCCTGTGACCCCAGTACTTGGGAGGCTGAGACTGGAGGATTGCAGGTTTGAGGCCAGCCTCTGCAGCTTGGCAAAACCCTGTTAAAAAAAAAAATAAGCGGGGCGTGGTGGCGCACGCTTGTAATCCCAATACTTTGGGAGACGGAGACCGGAGGATCCGGGTTTGTGGCCAGCCTCAGCTCTCTCGCTCTCTCTCTCCCTGGCTCCCTCTCTCTACTTAGTGAGGCCCTCCGCAACTTCATGAGACCCAGTTTCAAAATAAAGTATAAAAAATAGGGCCGGGGGTGTAGCGCGGAGGTAGAACGCCCCTGGGTTCAATCCCCGGTACCACAAAACAAGATAGATGATAGATAGATAGATAGATGATAGATAGATAGATAGATAGATAGATAGATAGATAGGCAGGCTGGGGGAGTAGCTCCGAGGCAGAACACCCTTGAGTTCAATTTCCAGGACCTCCTCCCCCAATAACCCATCTTAAATAGAGTAAGTATCTCAAATCTAAATCACTTGGATCACAGGCAAAAGGAAAAGCAGGTTTGAAATGCATAGTTGTTAGCCAACCGGTGTGCTTGTAGTCCCAGTACTTGGGAGACTGAGACAGGAGAATTGCAGGCTCAAGGACAGCCTCAGCAAGTAGTGAGACACTCATCAACCTAGCAAGACACTATATCAAAATAAAAATAAAACAGGGTTGGGGGTGTAGCATGGAGGTAGAATGCCTCTGAGTTCAATCCCCAGTACCAAAAAAAGGCTTTAGCTGGGCGCGGTGGCACACGCTTGTAATCCCAGTACTTGGGAGTCTGAGACAGGAGGATCGCAGGTTCGCAGCCAGCCTCAGCCACTTGGTGAGGCCCTGTTTCAAAATAAAGAATTAAAAATAGGGCTGGGGGTGTAGCTTGGAGGTTCCTGGGTTCCATCCCCAGTACTGCAGAAAAAAATGCATAGTTATAATCTGAAAGCCTGGTTTTAACAGTTACACGTTCCGCATAAGCTTATTTTGTAGTTGTATTTCATAGCAAGTGCAGTTGTCGGGAATATTGAAGTATCTGCTGGCGTGTCCCCAGCAGCCAAAGAGGGAACCAGGGACTGCATTGTTCAACAAGCAAATCAAAACAAAATTCCAAGTTATCAAGAGTTGTTTGTACCAGATCTTGAATGGACTTTGTTTTGCAGTTTGCTAAATTATCTATGTGAGCTCCCAGTTTTTCATTTGTCATTGGCAATAAAGTACAGAGAAATACTGGTTTTACATTTCTAATGGCAACAAAGTCTTATGAGTGAGTGCCTACCTGAAAATCATCAATCCTGAGAATTGGGTAGCAAGAACTGAGATTGCTGATAGATGAAATGTGCCTAAGACGTGGTAAAGCTACAGATTTAAGGATTTTTTTTTTGTACTGGGGGTTGAACCCACTGGCATTCTATCTCTGAGCTACACCCCCAGCACCATTTTATTTATTTTTTATTATTTATTTTTAGGAAGGGTGACTTAGAGATCCAGTACCCAGTGCTGAAATGGTTATGAAATATTTGAGCTGGGATTCAGGGAGCCCCGTTTGGGTCAGAAAAGTGGGCATGTAAACAGAAGACGATAGAGATCCAATAGGATAAGGTGCCTATTTTTATGTCCATTCACCTCAAAGGCACAGAGGACAGATAGGGTTTGACTGTAGGGTGGAGGAAAGGGGGCTTGCAGATGCAAGGTGGGTGTCCGATCTCCAGCTGAGAGGGTGGCTTGAGCCAGGGCTGGATATTTATTTTTATATTGGAGGGTCTGGCTAAGTTGCTGAGGCTGGGGGATTTTTATTTGATTTTTATTTGGAAACAGGGTCTCACTAGGTTGCTGAGGTTAACTTTGAACCTGCAGTCCTCCTGTCTCAGCCTCCCAAGTACTGGAATTACAGGCATGCACCACCATGCCCAGCAAAATTTAAGGATTCTTGAAGTCTGGTGTGGTGTCTGTACTCCCAGCTACTCAGGAGGTTTAGGCAGGAGGATTGCTTGAGCCCAGGAGTTTGAGACCAGCCTGGGCAACATAGCAAAGACCCTGTCTAAAGAAAAAAAGTATTCTTTGTTAGGTTCTTTTTTTTTTTTTTTTTTTTTTTGCGGTACCGGGGATTGAACCCAGGGGCATTCTACCTCCACGCTACACCCCTAGCCCTATTTTTTTATACTTTATTTTGAAACCGGGTCTCACGAAGTTGCGGAGGGCCTCAGTAGGTAGAGAGAGAGAGAGACAGGGAAGAGAGAGAGAGAGAGAGAGCTGAGGCTGGCCGCGAACCCAGATCCTCCGGTCTCCGCCTCCCAAAGTACTGGGATTACAAGCAGGTGCCACCACACCTGGCCTTTTGTTAGGTTCTTAAGGATCTAGAATTCTAACCTTTGAGGTTTCTAGGACAAGCTTTGCACCTCTGTCTAAATTTCTGAGCGCATTTTTTCCTAATATTTTAATTGTGATAAAATACATATAACATCATATTTTTACTTTAACCATTATAGGTTAATACAGTTGAGTATGTTAAATATATTCACAAATGTTATGCAATTGCCACCGCCCTCCATCTTCCTTAACTCTTCATCTGGTAAAATTAAAATTTTAGGCTGGGTGTGGTGGCGTACGATTGTAATCTCAGTACTTGGGAGGCTGAAACAGGATGATCACAGGTTCAAAGTCAGCCTCAGCAACCTAGTGAGACCCTGTTTCCAAATAAAAATTAAAATAGGTCTGGGGGGTATAGCCCAGAGGTAGAAGGCCCCAGTACCACCAAAAAAAAAAACAAAAATTCTGTACCTATTAAATAATAATTCCCTACTTCCCCTTCCCTTGGGTCCCTGGCAACCACCATTCTACTTGCTGTCTCTAAGCATATTTTTTTTTTTATTTTTTATTTTTTTACGGAACTGGGGATTGAACCCAGGGGCATTCTACCTCCAAGCTACATCCCCAGCCCTATTTTTATTCTTTATTTTGAAACAGGGTGTCACTAAGTTGCAGAGGGCCTCACTAAGTAGCTGAGACTAACCGCGAACCCAGATCCTCCAGTCTCAGCCTCCCAAGTACTGGTATTACAAGCGTGCACCAGCATGCCACGCTTGTATGCATATTTTAAGACTTAAAATAGGAAGGAAAGTAATGTGTAAAAACTATTTCCACTGGTTTGCTTCTATGCATATTTTAGGACTTAAAATAGGAAGGAAAGTAATTGTAAAAAATATTTCCACTGGCTTTGTTGTTGTTGTTGTTGTTCTGTTTTTGTACTGGAGATTGAACCCAGGGACATTCTACCTCTGAGCTACACCCCCAGCCCTTTTTATTTTTTTTTGTTTTGAAACAGGGTCTTGCTAGGTTGCTGAGAGTCACTACGTTTCTGAGGCTGTCCTTGAACTTGGAATCTTCATGTCGCAGCCTTCCAAGTACTGGGATTACAGGCATGTGCCACCACACTCAGCTTAATATTTTGCCCATACTAGGAATCAAACCCAGGGCTATATACATGCTAAGCATTTGCTATACCACTGAGCTATGCCCTCAGCCTGTTTTTGTTTATTGTTTGGCCCACTAGACACTATATTGTGTACCATGAACACAGAAACTTGACTCATCGCTCATTCTTTTTTTTTTTTTTTTTTTTTTTTTTGAGGTACCGGGGATTGAACCCAGGGGCGTTCTACCTCCGCGCTATGCCCCCGGCCCTATTTTTTATACTTTATTTTGAAACCGGGTCTCACGAAGTTGCGGAGGGCCTCACTAAGTAGAGAGAGAGCTGAGACTGGCCGGGAACCTGGATCCTCCGGTCTCCGCCTCCCAAAGTACTGGGATTACAAGCATGCGCCACCAACCCGGGTCATCGCTCATTCTTTCCCACTGCTTAAAGCACAGGATACATTTGTCAAATGTTTGTTGAATAAATGATTAGCATTTGTCACAGCTGTTTTATTTATTCTTATGTATAGCATGTTGGACCCCCCTCCCCCAGCCTTAGTCTGGGCTTTGACAGTGCTAAATGTGTAGTGTTGTTAGAGGAAGGAGGGGGCAGCCAGGCTGACTAAAGTAGCTTAAGGGAGTCCTCCCAGGTAAAGTGACATCTAAATGGAACTGGAAGGACAGGAGGGGGAGATGGGAAAGCTCATTCTAAAATTCTGTTCACCTAGCCGGGCGTGGTGGCGCACACCAGTAATCCCAGTACTTGGGAGGCTGAGACAGGAGGATCACAGGTTCGAGGACAGCCTCAGCAAGTAGTGAGACTCTCCATCAACCTAGTGAGACCCTGTTTCAATAAAAAATAGGGCTGGGGATGTCATTTGGGGGTAGAATGCCCCTGAGTTCAATCCTCAACACCACACACACACACACACACACACACACACACACACACACACACACACATTCTGTTCACCTGTCAAATGTAAAGTTCTTTAGCAGGGCCATGAACCTGCAATCATCCTGTTTCAGCCTCCCAAGTACTGGGATTACAAGCATGCACCACCATGCCTAGCTTATTTCTTATTTTTTAATTTTTTGTACTGGGGATTGAACCCAGGGGCATTCAACTTCTGAGCTACACCCCCAGCCATTTTTTATTTTTTATTCAAAATGGGGTCTCGCTAAGTTGTTATGCACTGGCCTCGAACCTCAATCCTCCTGGCTCAGTCTCCCAAGTAGATATGTGCCATCATGCCCAGCTGATTTCTGTTTTTTTTTTTTTGTGTGTGTGTGTGTGTGTGTGTGTGTGGCCGTGGCCCTGGGGATTGAACCCAGAGACATTCTACCTCTGATCCACACCCCCCCCCTTTTTTTATTTTTATTAAAACAGGGTCTTGTTAGGTTGATGAGAGCCTCACTACTGGCTGAGGCTGTCCTTGAACCTACCTACGATCCTCCTGTCTCAGCTTCCCAAGTACTGGGATTACAGGTGTGCACCACCACGCCCAGCTTGATTTCTGATTTTTAAAATGTCTTTTCTCCTTTAGTTAAGCAGGAGTGGGAAAAGTTTTGAGTTAACTGAAAGGAGCTTTTATTTTCTTGATTATATTTCTAAAAACAGGTAAAAGAAGCTCTTTTAAAGACAAAACATCTTCCTTATGGCAAGAGTAACATCAATAATATAAATGAGTAGTTAGCTGTTGTAAATAAATGATTTGTGCTGGGCATGGTGGCGCACGCTTATAATCCCAGTACAATAAATAAGTAAATAAATAAATAAATGATTTGTTGTAGAATTTATGCTTGGAGTATTTAACATATAAAATGCTTCTGCAGTTTCTAGAAACTTGGTGTATTTCCACTCTTTTTTTTTTTTTTGCGGTACTGGGGATTGAACCCAGGGGCATTCTACCTCCAAGCTACACCCCCAGCCCTATTTTTTATTCTTTATTTTGAAACAGGGTCTCACTAAGTTTCAGAGGGCCTCATCAAGTAGCTGAGGCTGGCTGCGAACCTGCCATCCTCCTGTCTCAGCCTCCCAAGTACTGAGATTATAAACGTATGCCACCATGCCTGGCTCTCCACTCAAGTTTTTTTAACTTACAATGTTAACCCTGATGTTCTAGAAAGACTTCACAATTTCAGGGAGTCTTCCTGGAAGCTTGGAACATACAAAGCAGAATGTTTTTATTTTTTATGTCTCACAAAGTTGCTGAGGCTGGCCTCCAACCTGCAATTCTCCTGTTTCAGCCTCCCAAGTACTGAGAGTATAAGCATGCACGACTGCGCTTGGTTTTTTTTTTTTTTAATACTGCAGATGAATGGTGTGAAGCATGAGTAATTTAGTATGGTGCCTGCCTTTGTGCAAAGGCCAATTGCAAGATCAGGGTAGGCCTTTGCTGGTAAATTGGGAATGTTGTGATTGCTTCTGGGAAGCCTATCTTAAGACATCAACAAACCAGAGCCTGTAGGATAGCAAGATTCTAGAAGCCTCATCTCATGAGGCAAGGCTGAACAATTTCAGTATAGACAGCCTTTAAAAGAGAAGACTAAGCCAGGCATGGTGGTCAGCATGCCTGTAATCACAGTACTGGGGAGGCTGAGACAGGAGGATCGCAGGTTCGAGGACAGCCTCAGCAAGTAGTGAGGCTCTCATCAACCTAGTGAGACTCTGTTTCAAAAAAAATAAAGTAGGGCTGGGGGTGTAGCTCAGAGGTAGAATGCCCCTGGGCTCTACTCCCAGTACCACAAAAAAAAAAACAAAAAAATATAAAAGAGAAGACTAAGCCAGGTGTGGTGGCGCATACCTATAATCCCAGTTGGTACTTGGGAGGCTGGGACAGGAGGATCACAGGTTCAAAGCCAGCCTCAACAACTTAGCAAGACCTTGTTTCCAAATAAAAAATAAAACAGGACTAGGGGTGTAACTCGGTCCAATCCCTAATATCACACACACACAAAAAAAAAAAGGCAAGAGAAGACCAACCAAGTGGGATGGTACACACCTTTATCCCAGTACTTGGGAGGCTAAGACTGGAAGGTTACAGGTTCTAGACCTACCTCAACAACTTAGTGAGAACCTGTTTCAAAGTAAAAAGGGCTGGAGGTGCAGCTTGGAGTTAGAATGCCCCTGGGTTCAATCCCCAGTTCCAAAAAAGGGAGAGAGAGAAAGAGAGAGAGAGACAGACTTAGCAGCTTTCAGAAGCCAGCAAACCTCAGAGACTGGTAAGTGGAAGAAAAGTATGACTCTGGAGGCAGAATTAGAGCAAAGGAATTACATCTGTTTCAAAATAAAGAACAAAAAATGGGGCTGGGGGTGTAGCTTGGAGGTAGAATGCCTTTCTGAAGGTTCTTTCAGAGACTGAAAATAGAACTACTAGTTACACATGCCTAGTATATGTAAGGCTCTGGGTTCACTCCCCAGTACCATCACCGCCCAAAAAAAGGGAAAGAGAATTGCTGTTTGAGCTGAATGAATTTTATATAAACAAAGGTAGACAACAAACAAAGGTAGAGATTAGCATGTGGAGCTCCCATGTAGTCATTACCCATTTTTATTTCTTTATAGTGAAATGTACATAACAAGAAACTAATCATTTCAGCCATTTTTATGTATACAGTTTAGTGGTGCTGAGTGCACTCAATGTGTAGCCATCACCACTATCAAGTTCTATAACTTTTTCACCATCCCAGATAGAAACTACCCATTAAATGACTGTCCATTCATCTCACAGTTTAAGCTACATGAACATTTTGGCTAATCCTGTTAATCCCCAATCTTTGTGAGGGGCTAGAATATTTTAAAGCCAATCAGTCATCCTTTCATTCTATCTTTTGATGGCACTGGGGATTGAACCCAGGGGTATTCTACCTTCGAGCTATACTCCCAGCCCTATTTTATTTTTTGAAACAGGGTCTCGTTAAGTTGCTGGTGCTGGCCTCAAACCTGCGATTCTCCCGTTTTAGCTTCCCAAGTACTGGGATTACAGGCATATGCCACCACACCAAGCAAAAGTATAGCACCAGCCATTCCCAGGCATTCTCCCCTCTTAAGTATTAACCATTCCCAACCCTGTTTAGCTTCTGAGATTTGAGGAAATTGGGAGCATTTAGGGTACAATGTCCAGACTTATTTTATCTTTTTATTCTTTGTGTGTGAGGGCATACTGGGGACTGAACCCAGGGGTGTTCTACCTCTGAGCTATACCCCCAGCCTTATTTTATTTATTTATTTATTTATTTATTTATTTATTTATTTATTTATTTTTGCAGTACCAGGGATTGAACCCAGGGGCGTTCTACCTCCAAGCTACACCCCCAGCCCTATTTTTTTTTTATACTTTATTTTGAAACGGGGTCTCACGAAGTTGCGGAGGGCCTCACTAAGTAGCTGAGGCTGGCCACGAACATGGATCCTCCGGTCTCCACCTCCCAAGTACTAGGATTACAAGTGTGCGCCACCAGGCCCAGCTTATTTTCTAATCTTTATTTATTTGTTTATTTATTTATTTTTTTCAGCACCAGGGATTGAACCCAGGGCGTTCTACCTCCGAGCTACACCCCCAGCCCTATTTTTTATTCTTTTTTTGGAAATAGGGTCTCACTAAGTTGTGGAGGACCTCACTAAGTAGCTGAGGCTGGCTGTGAACCCGGATCCTGCGGTCTCAGCCTCTCAAGTACTGGGATTACAAGCGTGCGCCACCACGCCCGGCATCTTTTTTTTTTTTTTGGTACTGGAGATTGAACTCTGGGGCATTCTACCTCCAAGCTCCACCCCCAGCCCTATTTTTTATTCTTTATTTCAAAACAGGATCTCACTAAGTTGCGGAGGGCCTCACTAAGTAGCTAAGGCTGGCCGCGAACCCGGATCCTCAGGTCTCAGCCTCCCAAGTACTGGGATTACAAGCATGCGCCACCACGCCCAGCTCTATTTTATTTTTTATTTTGAAACAGGGTCTTGCTAAATTGCTGAGGTTGGCCTCAAACCTGTAATCCTCTATCTCAGCCTCCTAAGTACTGGGATTACAGGCCTGTGCCACCAGGCCTGGTTTAAATTGTTTGTTTGTTTGTTTGTTTGTTTGTTGAAGAGGGAGTTGAGACCAGGTCTCCTCTCCTGTGTTGCTCAGGCAGGTCTCAAACTTCTGCTGAGGGCCTTGACAAGTTGGTGAGGCTGGCTTTGTTTCCGTCTCCCAAGTACTGGGATTACAAGCGTGCGCCACCATGCCCGGTTTAAAGCGGGCTTTTAACATACAGCCCCCTGACCTCGTTAACCAAGCAATACCTTTTGATCAGTGATATCTGACCTATCTGTCCCTGTGAGGATGAACAAATGAGACTAGCAGAAAAGGTTTAATTGGCTGATCTGCACCTGCTTTTGGTGGGAAAAGAAGACTTGGTTAAGTGGAATAAGAAACAAGAGATAATAATTCTTATAAAAATTGTATATGTTCAGAGGCATTAGTGCCTTACTTTCAAGGCACTCCACTACGTCACCTCTGATGTAGTGCTTTTTTTTTTCTTTTTTTTCGGTATGGGGATTGGACCCAGGGGCATTCTACCTCCGTGCTACACCCCCGGCTCTATTTTTTATACTTTATTTAGAAACTGGGTCTCACGAAGTTGCGGAGGGCCTCACTAAGAGAGAGAGAGAGAAAGGGAGGGAGAGAGACAGAGAGAAAGAGAGAGCTGAGGCTGGCCGTGAACCCGGATCCTCCGGTCTCTGCCTTCCAAAGTACTGGGATTACAAGCATGCACCACCACTCCCGGCCTGCAGTGCTTTGATTACTCTGTCCCCGGTTTCTTTCTGTAATAATAAAACTTTGTTCAAACTTGCAATACTAGTTCTGACTTTTTCTAAACTAGCTAAGAACAAGGACCCATGGCGTCGCTCCGAACGGTAACAGGTTCAATCCACCTAACTCAGCATCACAAGTAGCTGGAACTACGTACCACACTGTACCTGGCTTGGACTATTTTTCTTTTTTTTTTTTTTTTTTTTTTTGCAGTACCAGGGATTGAACCCAGGGGCATTCAACCTCCGAGCTACACCCCCGGCCCTATTTTTTATTCTTTATTTGGAAACAGGGTCTCACTAAGTTGCAGAGGGCCTCACTAAGTAGCGGAGAGCCTCACTAAGTAGCTGAGGCTGGCCACGAACCCGGATCCTCCAGTCTCAGCCTCCCAAGTACTGGGATTACAAGCGTGCGCCACCATGCCTGGCGAGCCCATGGACTATTTTAAAGCACATCTTAGGTGATCATTTCATCTTGAAGGACTTCAGTATGAGTTTTAAAAATAAAAGACTTAGCCGTGCAGGCGTGGTGGTGCACGCCTATAATCTCACTACTTAGGAGGCTGAGACAGGAAGATGGCAGATTCAAGACCAATTCCTACTACCACAATTTATTTATTTTTACTTATTTATTTATTTATTTATTTATTTTGCGGTACCGGGGATTGAACCCAGGGGCATTCTACCTCCGTGCTACACCCCCGGTCCTATTTGTTATACTTTATTTTGAAACCGGGTCTCACGAAGTTGCAGAGGGCCTCGCTAAGGGGAGAGAGAGAGAGAGCGCGCGAGCGCGCGAGCGCTGAGGCTGGCTGCGAACCCGGATCCTCCGGTTTCCACCTCCCAAAGTACTGGGATTACAAGCGTGCACCACTATGCCTGGCTTTTTTTTTTTTTAATTTTTTTGCAGTACTGGGGATTGAACCCAGGACATTCTACTTCCAAGCTACACCCCCAGCCCTATTTTTTACTATTTTTTTATTTTTGAAAAAGGGTCTCACTAAGTTGCAGAGGGCCTCACTAAGTAGCTGAGGCTGGCCACAAACCTATGATCCTTCTGTCTAAGCCTCCCAGGTACTGGGATTATAAGCGTGGGCCATCATGCCCAGCTACTGCAAAAAAATTTAGAAGGGCTGGGGGATGTAGCTCAGAGTTAAGAGTGCCCCTGATTTCAATCCCATGTACCATAAATAAATAAATAATAAATAAACGAACGAATGAATAAATAAAAACATTCTGGGGGTGTGGCTCAGAGATAGAATACCCCTGGGTTCAGTCTCTACTACAAAAATAAAAATATATGAATAAGTAAATTTCATATTAGCAAACATAAGTATTAATGAATACTAAATGTTTTTGTATAATACTTTGTTCCTTTTTTGAAACAGTTTCACTAGGTTTCTGAGAGTGATTGGATTTTCTCAATTTCAAGTTACACTTGCTACTCTGAAACTTTTGTTTCAAAGATCAATAGACTAGCCCCAAGGGTTAGTAAGAAACAAAAAGAAGCAGAAAGGGTCATTGCTGGGTGATGGCAGGTGATAGAACCTGGGAGTGTGCAGCACAGAGCTTGATTTAGGTGTTGGTTTTGAATTGGCAGTGTGGGGTTTTGCCAGGACCTGTGTTTGGCTTGCCTGCTTCCGGTTTTTACTTTCACCCCTGCAAGCCCATGTGCCTCTGTTCAGACTATGGCCTCAAGCATTTTCAGTGTAACTGAGCACTTGAGAATCATATTAAACTTTTATATAGCACTCAGTATTTATGATGTGTTTTTATGGTCAGTTCAGCTTTTTATAAAATTAAGATTTGAATCATTTGTAAAAATATAAAATAAGAGAAGAAAACTGAGGCACAGAAGTGATTTGGCAGAGGTCCCACCCCAAGCTAACTGATGTGGCAAGTGAATCTATTCTTCCCATATTTTTTGTTTTGTTTTTGCTATTGGAGATTGAACCCAGGGACTTTCTATCTCTAAGCTACACCTCCCAGCCCTTTTTTTTCTTTTTTGGTGGTACTGGGTGTTGAACTCGGAGGCATTCTACCTCTGAGATATACCCCTGCCCGATTATATTTATTTATTTATTTATTTTGCTGTACTGGGGATTGAACCCAGGGGCATTCTACCTCCCAGCTACACCCCCAGTCCTATTTTTTATTCTTTATTTTGAAACAGGGTCTCACTGAGTTGCGGAGGCCTCACTAAGTAGCTGAGGCTGGCTGCGAACCCGAATCCTCCGGTCTCAGCCTCTCAAGTACTGGGATTACAAGCGTGTGCCACCACGCCCAGCTCTGATTTTATTTTTTATCCTGAAACAGTCTCCCTAAGTTGCTGAGGCTGGTCTCGAACCTGCGATCCTCCTATCTCAGCCTCCCAAGTATTAGAATTACAGGAGGCATGTGACACCACACCTAGTTCCGTGTGTGTGTGTGTGTGTGTGTGTGTGTGTGTGTGTGTTTTTTCTTTTTTTGCGGTACCGGGGATTGAACCCAGGGGCATTCGACCTCCGCGCTACGCCCCCGGCCCTATTTTTTATACTTTATTTTGAAACCGGGTCTCACGAAGTTGCGGAGGGCCTCACTAAGGAGAGAGAGAGCTGAGGCTGGCCGCGAACCCGGATCCTCCGGTCTCCGCCTCCCAAAGTACTGGGATTACACGCATGCGCCACCACGCCTGGCCATGTGTTGTTTTTAACCTGTTTAAGGAGTTACTTTTTTTTTTTTTTTTTTTTTTTTTTTTTTTTTTTTTTTTGGTACTGGGGATTGAACCCGGGGGCATTCTACCTCTGAGCTACACCCCCAGCCCTATTTTTTATTCTTTATTTTGAAACAGGGTCTCACTAAATTGCAGAAGGACTCACTAAGTAGCTGAGGCTGAGGCTGGCAGCAAACCTGCGATCCTTCTGTCTCAACCTCCCAAGTACTGGGATTACAAGCGTGCACCAACACACCAGGCTAGGAGTTACTTTATATAACACAACTTCTTTTTTTAGATAATAGCTCCTTCTACCCCCAAACTTAAATCTAGAGTCAAAGGTAGCTCAGGCATTTTAGCTCCTTTTTTTTTTTTTTGACATCCTAGTTTGTTTATTGGTGGTGGGTAACAGTTGTGTCATCTAATACATATGTATACTCTATAGGGTTTTTTTCATTCACTTTGTCTCAAGTTGCTGGCACACAGTAGATACTTTATAACATGTTTGGAGTCCATCTACAGCTGGATGACAGCCACATCCTTTGGGACTGACTGCATGGGAATTAGTGAAAAACTTCCACTGGCAGTTTTGTGAGGCAAGGGTATATTGTGCATTGGACTTGGTTTACCTGTACTCCAGACTCCAGAGTAATATCATTATTTAGTTAGCTTGAGTTTCTTCCACCTGATGTTTAGCTCTTGAAATACTGCTTCCTAAAAGTAGGTTTTCTGCTTTCTTCAAAGCCAGAGCCGCCTACTTATCCTACTGCATTTGTGTTAGTGGCCCCATCACTTAAGCTCCTTTTACTCAGGCAGAGGTCAAGTCTGACCTTAACTTCTCAGTCATGGGTCCACCCTCCATAAGTTCTCAGGCGAACATTAAAGGTGCCCTTTCAGCAAGCTTCTCTACCCTGACTCATCAGCACCTGTGAGCTCATGAGCTCTTCATCCCATTACATTTTTAAAATTCATTGTAGCTTTCTGCATTTTTGCATATATTTGTACATAGATACAGTAGTCCTGCCTTGTCCTCAATTGTGAGTATCCTCGGTTGTGTTTTCCACAGTTTCAGTTACCTGGGGTCAGCTGTGGTCTGAAAATATTAAGTGGGAGATTCTAGAAATAAACATTGCTTTAAATTGCTTGCCATTCCGAGTAGCATGATGAAATCTTGAACTGTCCTTCCCTGGATGTGAGTCATCCCTTTTTCCACCCACCCAACAACATCTTGGTTACGTGATCCTGCTTCTGACATATCATCACAAGGTCAGCCTAATGCTGGGTCTCAGTGCCTATGTCATCTCATCACATATGCATTGTGTCATCTCAAATCCTTACAAAAATAAGGGTGAATACAGTACAAAAAGATAGTGGGGGGGATACTGGGGATTGAACTCAGGCACTTCATCTCTGAGCTACACCCCCAAGCCCTTTTTTTTTTTATTTATTTATTTATTTATTTATTTATTGCCGTACTGGGGAGTGAACCCAGGGACTTCTACCTCCGAGATACACCTCCAGTCCTATTTTTTATTCTTTATTTATTTTGAAACAGGGTCTCACTAAGTTGCGGAGGCCCTCACTAAGTAGCTGAAGCTGGCCGCGAACCCGGATCCTCCCATCTCAGCCTCCCAGGTACTGGGATTACAAGCATGCGCCACCAAGCCCAGCTCCCTTTTTATTTTGAAATAAGGTCTCACTACGTTGCTGAGAGTCTAGCTAAATTGCTGAGGCTGGCTTCAAACTTGTGATCCTCCTGTCTCAAACTCCCAAGTACTGAGATTACAGGCATGCACCAGCACGCCCAGCGCAATAAAATATTTTGAGAGAGACTACATTTATATAACTTTTATTACAGTGCACTGTTGTACTTGTTCTATTGTATTATTAGCTGTTGATCTCTTACTGTGCTTTATTTATTTATTTTTTGTGGTGCTAGAAATTGAGCCCAAAAATGTTCTACCTCTGAGCTATACCCCCAGCCCTATTTTATTTTTTATTTTGAAACAGGGTCTCACTAAGTTGTCTGGGCTAGCTTCGAACCTGCAAAACTTTATTATAGGTGTATACAGGAAAAAACATAGCATACATATATGTAGGGTTTGGTGCTAACCGGTTTCAGGCATCCATTGGGAGTCTTAGAACAAGTACAACACGGGTGAGGGGTGACTACTGTATATACACAGACATGCCCGCATACATACACGTTGCATTGTTTTATATGTGCTGCTCAAATTTTGAGCTGCTTGAGTGCAAGGGAATATTTTCTTACCAGATGTTGAATAAATAAATTTAAAGAATTTTTCATATTCATCTTTCATATGGCAATTTTCAGGTGTTTCTGTTCCAGTGTATTCATTATCCAGTCCTAAAGAGTATATTACTGAAAATATTTGAGGATTTATAGTTGTGGAGATAAGAATGTGAGGATAGTGTTGACAAAAGGATATTGAAATGCAAATGCAAAGTAAGTCACATTTACTAACTAAACTTGGAAATGAGTGGGCTGCAATTCACTTGTAAATCTGTCTGGTGTTCTTAGAACAGAATGCAGGACTTCCTATTGGGAAGTGACAGAATTGTGAATTGTTAAAATTGCCAAATTGCAGGGTTTAGCTGGGTGTGGTGACACACCTGTAATCCCAGTACTTGGGAGGCAAAGACAGGAGGATCACAGGTTCCAGGCCAGTTTCTGCAATTTACCAAGACTCTGAGCAACCTAGCGAGACCCTGTTTCAGAACAAAAAATTAAAAAGGCTGGGAGCCAGGTGTGGTGGTGCACGCTTATAATCCCAGTACTTGGGAGGCTGAGACTGGAGGATCCGAGTTCGCTGCCAGCCTCAGCTACTTAGTGAGGTCCTCCACAACTTAGTGAGACCCTGTTTGAAAATAAAGAACAAAAAAAAAATAGAGCTGGGGGTGTAGCTCGGAGGTAGAATGCCCCTGGGTTCAATCCCTAGTACCACAAAAAAAAAAAAAAAGGCTGGGAGTATTGCTCAGAGGTAGAATGCCCCTGAGTTTAATCCCCAGTAACACAAAAAAGAAAATATTTTATAGAATGATGCGCACGCGCGTGTGTGTATGTGTTTGCTGGAGATTGAACCCAGGGGCATTCTACCTCTGAGCTACAACCCCAGCCCCCTTTTGGGGGGGGGTGCTGGGAATCGAACCCAGCGGCATTCTACCTCTGGGCTATACCACCAGCCCTATTTTTTTTATTCTTTATTTTGAAACAGGGTCTCACTAAGTTAAGGAGGGCTTCAATAAGCAGTTGAGGCTGGCCACAAACCCAAATCCTCCCGTCTCAGCCTCCCAAGTACTGGGATTACAAGCATGCACCACCACCCACAGCAGAATGATACTTTTTATCAAATAGTTAAAATATCTGGAATTTATCTAGGGGAATTTATCAAGGAAGATTTCGAATTCCCTTCACAGTATTTCTTTTTTTTTTTTTTCTTTTTTTGCGGTACCGGGGATTGAACCCAGGGGCATTCTACCTCCGCGCTACACCCCCGGCCCTATTTTTTATACTTTATTTTGAAACCGGGTCTCACGAAGTTGCAGAGGGCCTCACTAAGTAGAGAGAGAGAGAGAGAGAGAGAGAGAGAGAGAGAGCGAGCGTGCGCGCGCTGAGGCTGGCCGCGAACCCAGATCCTCCGGTCTCCGCCTCCCAAAGTACTGGGATTACAAGCATGCGCCACCACACCAGGCTTCCCTTCACAGTATTTCTAGCAATATAGGGATAAAAGATGGTTGTTTTCCAAGGCTGGTATTACTATTTTTCCTGCAAAGGGTAGGATGACTTTGAGCAAATCTTTGATTGTTGTTGTGAAGGAGCACCCTTGTTTAGAATGTCCCTTTTTTTTTTTTTTTAGTTTTATTTATTTATTTATTTATTTAATTCATTTTTTGGTGGTACTGGGAATAGAACTCAGGGGCAGTCTACCTCTCAGCTACACCCTGAGCCCTGTTTTTATTTGGATACAGGGTCTCACTAAGTTGCAAAGGGCCTCACTATGTTGCTCAAGCTTTCCTTGAAGCTGTGATCTTCCTGTCTCAGCCTCAGTACTGGGACTACAGGTATGTGCTACCATACCTGGCTCCAAACAACATTTTACTGTTTTGGCATCCACTGATGAGACTTAACTGAATTGGTTACTATACTTTGTGGGGGGGTACTAGGGCTTGAACCCAGGGTCATTCCACCTCTGAGGTACACCCCCAGCCCTATTTTGTATTCTTTATTTTGAAACAGGTTCCCATTAAGTTGTGGAGAGCCTCACTAGGTTGCTGAGGCTTGCCTCGAGTCTGTAGTCCTCCTGTATCAGCCTCCCAAGTACTAGGATGACAAGCGTACACCACCATGCCCAGCTCTAGGGTTCACTTTTGGTTTTGAATCCTCTGTAGGTTTGGACAAATGAATAATGACCTCATTTATTTTTCTAACAAGCAGGTTGTAGATGAGAGAATAGTGGTGATTGCTACTGTACATAGGTACACAGGCAGTGTATAAAGCACCTTTTATGTGTCATTTTTCAATACCTCTGGGTCTATGCTAGTGTTAACAGATTTTACAAATAACGCCTCAAGACTGCCTGCCTAGTAAATGTCTGAGTTGGGATTTAAAGTGATGCCTCTTGCAAAGTAAAGGACTCTTAGGACACCTGAAGAAGAGGCTTAGCTGTTTAAATGTATTGCTGTACCCACCATGTATTTGAGGACTTGGGGGAGGTAGTGCACACAGAATGGAGAGCATTGTGTACACAGCACTTGCTCAGCACCTAAAATTCTTACTAGAGCGTTCTTATTGCCCATGTTGGGCAGTAGAGAGGAACATTTGTAGAATGAATGTGTTAAACTTGGTTCCGCAGCTTTAGTAATCCCTTTTCAGAATACAGTGTTTTCTCTTCTGGCCAGTCCATTTCTGTATTTCTTGGTATTTTCTTCTGTGAAGGAGGGTATTGACATAGGTTTTAGGATATATACATTTTGAAGGTACAGATTCCAGTGTCTAAGGGAGAACCAGTTCAGGAGGATGTGTTATGTTTGGATCTGCTTTTCCAGAAATGTACATTTACTTTTATTTTGTTTCTGTCACCAGAAACAGGCATCTTTATGATAAATGATATTTCACAGTATTCTTTAAAATGGTAAGCTGTGGCTGTACCTTGGAGCTGAATGTTCAGCTGGGGTGCTGGCGCCCAGCATGGTTGGGCCTGTCCTGCTCCTCTGAGTTAGAAGCACACGGAATGGGCGACTTGAATCTTGTCTGTTTCTCCTCCTAGGTCCCGCGGCAGTGCTGGTGGCCATGGTTCCCGTAGCCAGAAGGAGCTGCCCACAGAGCCCCCCTACACAGCATATGTAGGAAATCTCCCTTTTAATACAGTTCAGGGCGACATAGATGCTATCTTTAAGGATCTCAGCATAAGGAGTGTACGGCTAGTCAGAGACAAAGACACAGACAAATTTAAAGGTGAGTTTGGGCAATTCTTATTGTATGTTACTATGAAGGATGGGGGTTGGAATGAAAATGTTAGTGAGCCACAAGGCTCTAATCATGAAAGCATGTCACGTATTTGCCTGGTCCAAGTGACTGAAATAAACATAGTTCATTAACTCATAGTTCTAAAGTTCCACCTGGGGAATAAATACTTTATACATAATCTAGTTTGTAGAAATATGTGACATATGCCCAGTTTGTTTGCCTGACTTTGATAGCAGTTCTGTCTCTGCTAGTAAAGTAGTTACCCAGAGCTGGGTGTGGTGGTGCATGCCTGTAATCCCAGTGCTTAGGAGGCTAAGACAGGAGGATCATAGATGCAAGGACAGCCTCAGCAATTTAGGGAGACCCTGTTTCCAAACAAAAAATAGAATAGGGCTGGGGGTGTAGCTCAGGTAGAATACCCCTGGGTTCAATCCCCAGTACCAAAAAAAAAAGGAGTTACCCAGGAGAGAAACAAGATTGAACTGAGGACTTCTGAGGCAGATATTTTCTTGGTAGTTTTCTCATAATCCAGTTAAGAAAATCCAAAAGATAACCTAGTAAGTATTGCCAGTATAAGTTGGTAAATTCAGAGCGTGTGTTGGGGAGGACTGACTCATTTAGATAGGGTTGGTATCTGCAAAGCAGTCCTTAGGGTGCTTGAGCAGAGAGGAGTAGGAAGGATCAGTGTCCTGTCTTCCAGGTTTCCTGGAGGGAATTGTGCCCAGCCTAAGTCTGACGCCCAGGGACACAGGGACATTGAGCTTGCATTGTACATCTGTGAAAAGTACAGAGTGACTTATGGTGGGGAACCAAGCGAGGAGCAAAGAATGTGTTTCTGACCTGAGCGGGTTTACACATAGGCAGTGTACTTACTCATCTTTCTGACTTTAGAACCTGAAGCCACACATAGTATATAATGAGACAGCGAAAACAAATTTATCAGTTAAGCTTGGGGGCGTAAGTAAGTCCCACCAGTTTATAAACTAACAAGCATTAGGAATTCAAACTGTAAAATTTTGTGAACAAACCTAGCCTTTGGCTGCATGGGTTTTGGGGTTTGTCTCAGTAGAGAGGGGTCATTTCAGTATCGCTGAAGAAAGATAGCCACTTAGGAAAGAAAGCTGATGGCGGTGGGGGTCCAGTGCAGGGAGTGCAGACTGTGCACAAATGGTGAGCAGAGAATGCTGTGCCTACAAAGCACCCGCCATCTAGTGGCCTTCAAAGGGGAAGTGTAATACTTAATATAGGATGCCCTTTCTCTGGAGAGGGATACAGGGCTTGGCTTGAGCACATGGGGTCCGGGGGCTACTTAACCCAGAATGGACTCCAGACAACAAGGAGGGGCAGTGTCAGAGCCATGGAATGTCGGTAACACCTGCTTGGACCCACGCCATTAACAGAATGGCCCGTGGTGCTGAGGATGTGTTTTTTAGCTTTGTGAAACAAATATGTCATCTACCCAAGTAAAAAGTTAAAAGTATTCTATGAAATAGAATATTGGATCTATGAAATCTAACCCCAATTAGAGTATATTGAGTAAAGTTAGCCAGAAGTTGGACAGCTCCACATGACGCAAGAAAGATTTTGATAGTGTGGTTTAAACACCCAAGAAGGGAGCTTTGCCAAAGCATACTTGCTATTTCAGTGCCTGTTAAGTTAGCTTTTTTTTTTTTTTTTTGCGGTACCGGGGATTGAACCCAGGGGCGTTCTACCTCCGCGCTACACCCCCAGCCCTATTTTTTATACTTTTATTTTGAAACCGGGTCTCACGAAGTTGCGGAGCGCCTCACTAAGTAGAGAGAGACAGAGAGAGCTGAGGCTGGCCGTGAACCCGGATCCTCTGGTCTCTGCCTCCCAAAGTACTGGGATTACAAGCGTGCGCCACCACGCCCGGCTAAGTTAGCATTTTCTGACTGACAAAATATAATTGAGAGGGAGGAGTAGCAGTCAAGTTCTGTTTCTCAAAAGTGAAATAGTTCAGGCTCTGCCAGCCTACTCTCACTGAGATGCCCCCAAAGTGGTCGTTCTGATGTAGGGACCTGGTGCAAATTGAGTCCCAGCAGATCTTGAGTCAACCCGCTTGAGGACACTGGGCTTGCTTTCTCTTGCAGGATTCTGCTATGTAGAATTCGATGAGGTGGACTCTCTGAAGGAAGCCTTGACCTACGATGGTGCAGTAAGTGCCCTCGGGTTGCTCGGTCACCTTAGCAGTGGGGATTTGTTTTCTTGCCGATACTTACACTATTTTCCCCTTATCATTAGCTGTTGGGTGATCGGTCACTTCGTGTGGACATTGCAGAAGGCAGAAAACAAGATAAAGGTGGCTTTGGATTCAGGAAAGGTGGACCAGATGACAGAGGTGATTGGTTCTTCCAAGACGGAACATAAAACTTGACGGTGCCCACCAGTTACAACTCCTGAACGTCCCTCACAGAACATTATCTCATAGGCCTGATAGGTCCTTGTGAGCTTTAAAACTGTTTGTAAAATCTTAGAAGGAATAGTGAGGCTTCTGCAAACCTGGGAGTTTTTTCTGTTGGCAACAGAAACACTTAGAATGGTTTCATTGAACCTCCCATCACACGAGTTGTGCATTTTCCAAATAAATTTTTCCATGTTTGTGCAGCAAGGTAATGATACGACCTGAACTTTATCTTTTTTGTGTATCCTCAGGAATGGGTGGCTCTCGAGAATCTAGAGGTGGCTGGGATTCCCGGGATGACTTCAATTCCGGTATCAGTATTTAAAGTATCACACTTCCCTCTCCCAGTAGCCTTGCTGCCGTTGTACTTCTTATGAGTAGCCGGCCTGGCCCGACTGCTACTTTAAGCTCCTTTCACAAATGGAACTTTCCTGAAAGGCACCCAGGCATGCAATAAGCCTCTCTGAACCTGTGTGGGTCGGCCGGAAGGCTCTGTGCAGAGGGCAGGTCAGACCTGTGCCGGCCCCTCCTCAGTGCAGGGCCTTCATCCCATTTGGTAGTCTTTCCGCTGCTGAGGCTCTGTCCAGGAAATAACTTGGTGGGATTGTGCATGGGACAAAAAATACTGTTGCTTCTAGAAATTATACAGCATAGGGTTTCTAGGAGCCTACGGAAAGCTTCAGAACCATGTTTCCTGATGGCTCTTTCTTAGATGGTAAAAGCTAGTCCTGATGGCCTGTTTTTTCTTGAAGGGCATGGGACTCCAGCGCCTTCAAGGTGAATGTGATCTGCTTTAGCTTTCCCGTTCCCAGCCAGCCCAGGGGGACCAGTGGGTGTCAGCTCAGGAGATCATTTGCATGCCAGGCCTCTGTTCAAAAGGCAGATTTCCCAAGTACTTCTTCATGTCTACCTTTTGTCCTTTTGATTTTTAAAGGAATTCATATACGTGGTACAAATGTCAGTCGTAACAGAAAGGTGGAAGATTTTCTTTCTCACAAACTTGAGATGTGTTCCACACACACTGCTGTATAATATGGGACCATCAGCCCCCACCCTGCCTCCCCTCATTTAAACAAAGCTCATGTAATCCTTTAGTATAGGAGGGACTGGTACAAGCTGTCTTGTGAGTATGAAATTTTTAAAAACTCATTTCCAGTGCTGCTTGAGCTAAACTGATGACTAGTTCTCTGTTGAGTAATTCTTAAAAGCCCTATAGCCAGTCAGAAATGAGCTTATTCATAAAAGTGCAGTATCATCCAGTAAGTCTGTAATTTTATGTATAAGCTAGTCTCTGATTGAAATCTGCAGCAGGTGTCTTCTCAAAGCCAACCCAAGTGTAATAGTTAGTGTCTTCATGAGTGGTGGCTTTTGACCCATCAGTTCCTGGAGCCACTGCCTTGCCACCTCCAGTTCCAGTGTGAGCTGCAGGATGCAGTGGTGTCAAGCCTGACGTGCTGTACTCACTTGATGGAGTATAATTTGATCCTTTATACACTACTTGTGAAAGTAAATCTTTTATACTCTAATAGAATGATGCTTTTTTTAATGATATATGCTCTAGGCAAGTGCTCTAGGACAGTTTAGCTGGGTGTGGTGGTACATGCCTATAATCCCAGTACTTGGAGACTGAGACAGGAGGATCATAGGTTCTGGGACAGACTCAGCAATGTATCAAGACCCTGCTTCAAAACAAAAAAGGACTTGGGGTTAGCTCAGAGGTAGAATGTCTCTGGGTTCAATTCCCAGTACCACAAAACAAAAAACCCACACAATTTGAGTAATATGGAAAAATACAAAAAAAAAATGGCCTACAAGGGCTGAGAGTATACCTCAGTGGTAAAACATGTGCTTATTAACATGTTCTAGGCACTGGGGCCAATCCCCAGCATCTGTCTCACATACGCACCTCACCACCAGAAATAAGAAATAACCAGTGTTAACTAAAGTTTGTAAAGAAAACTAAAGATTTTCATGAGTTACTATGCCTATCAATAGACTTGATTAAAGATACTTGTTAGAACCAGGCATGGTGCCACACCCATGTAATCCCAGTGCTTGAAAAGCTGAGACAGAATGGCTGGCAGGTTCGAGACCAGCCTCAACAACTTAGTGAGACCACGTTTTTTGTTTTGTTTTGTTTTTGTTTTGTGGTACTGGGGATTGAACCCAGGGGCATTCTATCTCTGAGCTACACCCCCAGCCCCTTCTACTTTTTATTTTGAAACAGGGTCTCATTAGGTTGCTAAAGTTGGCCTCAAACCTGCGATCCTCCTGTCTCTGCCTCCCAAGTACTGGGATTATAGGCATGTGCCACCTGGCTGAGACCATGTTTTAAAACCAGAAATAGAAGTTGGGCGGGTGGCACATGCTTGTAATCCCAGTAATTGGGAGGCTGAGCCAGGAGGATCGTGGGTTCAAGACAAGTCTCAGCAACTTAGTGAGGCCCTTAGACACTTAGCAAGACCCTGTTTCCAAATCAAAAATAAAATAGGTCTGGGGGTGTAGCCAGAGGTAGCAGGCCCCTGGGTTCCATCCCCAGTACCATACACACACACACACACATAGAAATAGAAAGGGCTGGAGGTATAGTTCAGAGGCAGAACATCCCTGAGTTCAATCCCCAGTGCTCCCCACCCAGACACACACACGCACGCACAAAAGGTACTTGTTAATGCCAAAGCTTGCTTTTCCTTCCTGCATAATTTTCCCATCGTGCATTGCATAAGGGATTTTGAAATGAAGCTTTCACTTGGTATTAATGTATACTGATTTGTCTCACTAGTATACTTTGTCATGCCCCTGGACAAACTAGCAATTTGTGTTTATTTGCCTCATCAATGTGGGTGTGAGCTGATTTGTTTTATACTAAACTCTGGGAGCAAAAATTATTTTCCATATGCACAAAGTATGAAGGTAACTTCATACTTTGGATTAGTATGGGAATGTCAGGTTAAATGTTTGAATACAAGTTAGACTTTGGTTTTGTTTCATTTGTGTTGCTGGGGATTGGACGTGGGGCCTCCTGCATTCTAGGCAAGTGCTCTAGCACTAAGCTATATCCCAGCCCCTAATTAAGCTTGTTTAATGAACCTTATAAACTTTAATCTGTGGTTAAAACTTTGTAAAGGATCTTAACATTTGATTATATACATTTTTCCCAAGCGATGCTCCTTTTGGTCCAAATCTGTTTAGAATTGTATTCATTACTTACATTATTACAATTGATACTGTTCAACTCAGTTTTAAAGAGTTGTTTATTTAATATGTAGTGTTGATTCATTAACTGAGCTCATAGCTATCTATTGCACTCTAGTACCAAAACCTAACCCCGAGTGGAGCTTCTCACACTCATCCTGTCTGTAAGGCCCATTGCAGCCTCCTTGTGCTGAGGAACGTGAGGCAGCACTTCAGCACTTAATTTTGGGGCCCGTGTGTGTGTGTGTGTGTGCGCGCGCGCGCGCGTTACTGGGGATTGAGCCCAGGCTCCAAACTACACCCCCAGCCCTATTTTTATTCTTTATTTTGAAACAGGGTCTCACTAAGTTGCAGGTGCCTCACTAAGTAGCTGAGGCTGGCCGTGAACCCAGATCCTCTGGTCTCAGCCTCCCAAGTACTGGGATTACAAGTGTGTGCCACCACACCCGGCTCCTATTTTATTTTTTATTTGGAAACAGGGTCTCACTAGGTTGATGAAAATCTCACTACTTGATGAGGCTATCCTCGAACCTGTGATCCTCTTGTCTCAGCCTCCCAAGTACTGGGATTACAATCAAGTGTCACCACACCCAGCTTTGGGGCCTTTTTAAACAGTGAAATCACCAACCAAAATCACAAAAGGGCAAAAACCCTGGCGTACACAGCTGGTGAGAGGGACACGTGTTTGTAGCGAGAGCTGAGCTGAGAAGGCGGAGTGTGCAGCCTTTCCTGCCTCAGCCTCAGGAGCACATCGCTACTTGATGAGAAGTGAGTGCCTCCGAGGGAGATGGCTCCCTGCTGTTGAGCGCTCAACAGACAGGCGGGGGAAGGAGCTCAGAGGATGAGGTGCCCATGCTCCCCCGTGCCCGTCTGAGGGGAGGGGGTCTCGTTAAATAACTGCTTTGCTTACAACACCAGCTCTGCTTCTAGAAGATCCACACCCAAATGAGCAGAAACAGGAAAAGGGAGCATGTCACCCAGAGGTGACTTGGTATATTTGTCTTCATACAGTATTTTTGTGATTTTGTATCCTAAAGTATAAATACTTCTAAATTTCAGGATTGTCTTTATTAGCTTCATGTTAGAAACCAGACTACAACCTGCTGTGAGGATTTTTGTTTTAAGCTATATTATAGCCTCATGCTATTTTTCCACTTTTCCTGCAAGCTGAAGATTTAAATAACTCACTATTCTCTCCTGTGATTCTGTGTCTTGTTTTATTTAAGAAGTCTTTTAAAATTGTAATTACAGCCGGGTGTGGTAGCACGCGCTTATAATCCCAGTACATGGGAGGCGGGAGGCAGAGACCAGAGGGTCAGGGTTCGCGGCCAGCCTCAGCTACTTAGTGAGGCCCTCCGCAACTTCGTGAGACCCGTTTCAAAATAAAGTATAAAGCCGGGCGTGGTGACGCACACTTGTAATCCCAGTACTTTGGTAGGCGGAAACCAAAGGATCTGGGTTCGCGGCCAGCCTCAGCTCGCTCTCTCTCTCTCTCTCTCTCTCTCTATCTATCTATCCCTGTCTCTCTCTCTCTACTTAGTGAGGCCCTCTGCAACTTCGTGAGACCCGGTTTCAAAATAAAGTATAAAAAAATAGGGCCGGGGGTGTAGCTCGGAGGTAAACCGCCCCTGGGTTCAATCCCCGGTACCGTAAAAAAATAAAATAAAATTATAATTACACAGCAAGTTCACAGTTGGGTTTGTTTTCAATGCACTTTATTTTGGAAAAAACCGCAGATATTGGACAAACTAAGGAATTAAAAATTAAACTCAGAGGCCGGGCGTGGTGGCACACGCTTGTAATCCCAGTACTTTGGGAGGCAGAGACCGGAGAATCCGGGTTCGCGGCCAGCCTCAGCTCTCTCTCACGTACTCTCTCTCTCTCTCCCTGTCTCTCACTCTCTCTCTCTCTCTCTCTCTCTCTCTCCTTAGTGAGGCCCTCCGCAACTTCGTGAGACCCGGTTTCAAAATAAAGCATAAAAAAATAGGGCCGGAGGTGTAGCATGGAGGTAGAACACCCTGGGTTCAATCCCCGATACCGCAAAAAAAAATTAAACTCAGGATCAATTCACAGAACACTGTATAACTGGCTTTGAGACAGTGTAAGAAGTAATTCAGTGTCCTGTCTCTCCTCTCCTTCAGGCTTCAGGGATGACTTCTTAGGTGGCAGGGGAGGCAGTCGCCCTGGTGACCGGCGAGCAGGCCCTCCAATGGGGAGTCGTTTCAGGGATGGCCCCCCTCTTCGCGGATCCAACATGGATTTCAGAGAACCGACAGAAGGTATGGTGACAGTTTTGTTTTTTGCTTTTTGTGGGGTTTTTTTTGTGGTACCGTGGATTGAACCCAGGGACGTTCTACCTCCGCGCTACACCCCCAGCCCTATTTTTTATACTTTATTTTGAAACCGGGTCTCACGAAGTTGGGGAGGCCTCACTAAGTAGAGAGAGAGCAAGCTGAGGTTGGCCGCGAACCCGGATCCTCCGGTCTCCGCCTCCCAAAGTACTGGGATTACAAGCGTGCGCCACCACGCCCGGCTTTGGGGACATTTTTTAAACGGGGGCCACCTTCATGACACACTGTCCCCCCACCCCATCTTCCTGCATAAACTTCCCTTTCTACTCCACACGCCCAGTTGTAGCCTTGTCTTAAATAGTAAGTTACCTGGCTATAGACTATCTGGTGATGGGATCGATGTTCTTTCTGGCTGTTAATTTTAGAAAATGGGCTGGGATGTTGAGATCACCACCAATTTGGCCATATCCTCTGGACATGGAGGAACTCATTCTGTATAAACCGCTTTTTCTCTCCCCCAGAGGAAAGAGCACAGAGACCACGACTCCAGCTTAAACCTCGAACAGTGGCAACGCCCCTCAACCAAGTCGCCAACCCCAACTCCGCCATCTTTGGGGGAGCCAGGCCCAGAGAGGAAGTCGTTCATAAGGAGCAAGAATGAGCTTGCGGCTGGGAGGGAGTGGGGTGTCGGGGAGTGAGAGAAGACCACAGCCTGGGGGCTGGACCGGCCGCCCTGCAGCCACCACTCCTGCGCCTGGCATTGTCCTCCTTCCTTACAACGGAGCACAGAGCTGTGGGTGCATGTCAGCTGTTAACAAGTGGTTTTTAGTACACTCTTGGCTTTGCTGTATCTATCTAGTGCCTGTTCTGTGCTTCTTTTTTTCACCCTTTCCTACCAGTCCACTCCTTGCCCATCTTCCTTCTGTCCATTTTCCTTCTCGCTCCGTGTTTTCCTTACAGCACACAGTGTATGGCGGGACGGAGGCAGCCTCACGTGGAGCGGCTGGGCTGCGGTGCTGCTTCATTGTTCTTTGCTTTCTCTTTACTTTAGACGCTGGCCAGGCTCCATGCGCTCCCTTTGATTTTCCTCAGTGCTGCTCTTCCCACCTGCATGCTGAGTTCTGTGTTGCTGTGGCTGGGCGTCAGGGTGGGGGAGGAGGACAGGAGTTGCTGGCAGACTGACCAGCATCTTGTTTATATTCAGCTGTGATCATACAGAATTGGAGGTGCCTTGTTTTGAAAACAAGGAAAAATGCGTGTTTATCCTTGCAGATTCCTTCCTGCTCCTATTGGTAAGGGTCCTGTCTCCATCACCCCGCCCCCAAATGGACTGTTCAGGCAAAATAGGCTCATCTCAGTGAAACCCCAAACAGGAGTGACGTGGCATGCTGGGCAGTCTGCATACGTGATAAGCTGATTTTGCTGCCACTCCGGAGACCAAGTCCAGGCTAGCTCCCTCCTCTCCCCATGTTAGGGCTTCCCCGTGTGGGGTGTGGCCGGCTGCCAGCTGTTTCCTCCAGACTGAGGTGCTGGGGATGGAGGGGGTGGTGCTGGAGCTGCGCTGGGCGACTTGGTAGTGCTGATGTGGCTTTCCCTGCATCCTGTTGTCTGTTCTGCATCTCCCTTGTGTTTATCCGTTCCCTAGTGTATGTAACATAATGAGGGACTGGGCTTCCCACCGCCCTTTAAATTCACAGTGAAAGTGAGCCTAGAATCTGGCACTTTACTCTATTTCACTTGATGAATTGAAATTTCTACTATGCAGAGCTGTCAAGATTCTTAACTACAGATGACAATAAATGTCTAGGTTTGCTGCCTCGTCTTTGGGACAAAGTCTGTTGCTCCCCTGAACAGTGTAAGGTGTGTCGGGCAATAACGTTTGAGCTTGAACACCTGTGTGTGAACACATGGAAAATTTTTTAGCTTCTGAATCCCAGTCTGTCCCACTGGGAGCTGCTGGAGCCCTGGGGGAGACCTGGCCAGGGTGGTCAGCCAAGGGGGTCCTGGCTGTCCTCCTGGCTCCTCTTGTCTTTGTTGCAAGGTCTCAGCAATTCACAGAACTCTCACTCCTTCCTTCGCCTGTCATCTTCTCTGCTTCTGAGATAAGAACCATTTGTGTAACACCAATACTTAACTTAAGAAAGACATGCATTATGTGGTTGTAATCAAACCTGATGCTTTCAGATGACCTACTTACATCTTCAATGTGGAAAAGATAAAGAACAAAACAAATTCATCTACACTTCTGGGCAATCCAGTTGACTTTTAAATGTAAGAAAAGAATGGAATTCCAAACACTTAACACATTCAGCTATATGACAGAAAGTAAATCTATGGATATGGTATTTTGTGAATGATCTTTTAAAATAAAAGAAAACCTTACGTAATATTTAATGCTTGTCTTTATTTTATGAGTTCTTTTTAGCTGCTTGTGAAATTAATGGTTTTAATTTTTTTCTCACTTCCTAGAAATTTAATTTTCCAGCCGGGCATGGTGGTGCATGCTTGTAATCCCAGTATTTGGGAGGCTGAGACAGGAGGATCTCAGGTTTGAGGACAGCCTCAGCAACTTAGTGAGGTCCTTCGCAACTTGGTGAGACCCTGTTTCAAAATAAAATAGGGTTGAGGGTGTAGCTCGGAGGTAGAATACCCTTGGGTTCAATTCCCAGTACCACCAAAAAAAAATTAATTTTCCCAACCAGAAAAACCTTTTAAGCCTGGAAATAGTTTTTGGTTAGGTAGACGTTTTTTTTGTTTTTTGTTTTTTTTTTTTTTTTTTTTTTTTGGTGGTGGTACCCGGGGTTGGGGCATTCTACCTCCGCTACCTCCAGGCTACACCCCAGCCCTATTTTTTATTCTTTACTTTGAAACAGGATCTCACTAAGTAGCTGAGGCTGGCCGCGAACCCGGATCCTCCTGTCTCAGCCTCCCAAATACTGGGATTACAAGTGTGCACCACCACGCCCAGCTTATTCTTTATTTTGAAACAGGGTCTTGCTAAATTGTGGAGGGCCTCATTAGCTAAGGTTGGCCACGAACCTACGATCCCCATCTCAGCCTCCCAAGTACTGGGATTTCAAGCATGCGCCACTATGCCCGGCTTAGGTAGACAGTATTTTTCCCCCCGAAATGGAGGAAAGCAAGTATTTTATGGTGTGGGTCTGTTTTAACAACTGCTTGCTTGTAAAAGAAATTCTAAGTTTCCAAGACTGCTATGGGTGCTACAGCATGGCAAACAGTGCTGCTGTGTAGTTTGTAGTTCTGGTCTACTTCTGCAGGAAGAGATGAGCAAACGGGCAAGGCGCATACCTTGGACAGATGACTGGGAAAGGCCCGACGTTGGGAGGTGATGAGGTAAGAGCCTTTTCAGCTGAGTGTGAAAGAGGTGGAAGGCGGGGGTGTAGCTCAGTGTTGCCCAGCACACACACGTCCTGGGTTCCATCTCTAGCACTGCAAAAACAAAAGGCCAGGCAGGGTGGCACACACCTGTAACCCCAGCAACTCAGGAGGATGGCAAGTTAGAGGCCAGCCTGCACAACTTTCCAGAGCCTGTCTTAAAATAAAGGGCTGAGGACGTAACTTAGTGGTAGAGTGCCCCTGAGTTCAGTCTCCAGTACTGAAGGACAAGACCAACAGGCCAGTTGCTGGAGAGTTTGTGGTATCCTTCATATTATAAGTATGAGTGTAGACTGGTACCACTATTCCAGGAATTCACTTGAAATCAGCGTCTTAACTTGGAAATGGAATGGAAGTGACCCAGGGCTGCCCTCCCAGGTATATACCTACAGCAGCCAAAACAAGAGCCCATTCCATCTCCATTTGATTGAGGCTGCCCATTTGGTTCGGGGACAGCAATATTGCATAGGAGTTGAACCCAGGGACATTCTACCTTCAAGCTGCATCCCCAGCCAGATGTGTGTGGTGTGTGTGTGTGTGTGTGTGTGTGTGTGTGTGTGTGTGTGTGTAGTGCTGGGGATTGAACCCAGGGGCCTTCTACCTCCAGGTTACGCCTCCAGCCCTTTTTTATTTGAAAACAGTCGGATTAGAGGTGTGCATTAGCACACCTGGCACATGGTGGGTTTTTTTCTTTTTTAAATAAAACACTTTATAGCTGGGCCTGGTGGTTACACGTTTCTAATCCCAGTACTTGGGAGGTTGAGACGAGGATCGCAGGTTCACAGCCAGCCTCAGCAACTTAGACCCTGTTTCAAAATAAAACAGGGCTGGGGATGTAGCTCAGGGGTAGAATGCCCCTGGGTTCAATCCCCAGTACCAGGGGGAAAAAAAAAACACTATAGTCAGGGCAGTGACACACGCCTGTAATCCCAGCTGCTCAGGAGGCTGAGACAGGAGGATCATAATTTGAATTCCAGTCTAAGCAATTCAGGGAGATGCTTTCTGAAATTTAAAAAAAAATATAAAAAGGCCGGGCGTGGTGGCGCATGCTTGTAATCCCAGTACTTGGGGAGGCAGAGACCGGAGGATCCAGGTTGGCGGCCAGCCTCAGCTACTTAGTGAGGCCCTCCGCAACTTCGTGAGACCCAGTTTCAAAATAAAGTATAAAAGATAGGGCCGGGGGTGTAGCTCGGAGGTAAAATACCCCTGGGTTCAATCCCGGTACTGCAAAAAAAATAAATAAAAATAAAAAGGACTGAGACCAGGTATGGTGGTGCACACCTGTTATCCCTGTACTTGGGAGGCTGAGACAAAGATCACAAGTTCGAGGACAGCCTGAGCAATGTAGTGAGACTCAGTGACCTATTAAGACCCTGTTTCAAGACAGAATAAAAAGGGCTGGGGGTGTAGCTCAGAGGTAGAACACCCCTGGCTTCCGTCCCCAGTACCAAATAGTAATAAAAAGGGCTGGGGTGTATCTCAGTGATAGAGTGCCCCTGGGTTTAATCCACAGTACCACAAAAATAAATATGAGGGAGAGGGGGGATGATAGCTCCCAGTGACTAAACCAAAAGAGAAGAGAATAGCTCTTAGGTGAGGTAAGGAGATACATGGGGGAATGTTCTAGATACAGTTGGGTAATGGATTCATGAAATATATTTTTCTCAAAAAAAAATACTTTGATCAGCTTTTATGGAACATGTGACCCTGGAGAATTCTCAATTCCAGAATCTCATAGAGTGCATGGAGCTGTTGTTTACTATGTAGTATCTTCTGTGCACAGCTACTCAGCTGTGAGTTGAAAACCAAATTATCCCTGCTTGGGTAACGAAGAAAAAAGTTTCTGGAAATAGTGGCGATGGTTGCACAGCAATGAATGTAATTTGCTTTTGCATACTTAAAAGCCGTTAAGGGGCAGGGGGTGTCGGATTTTGTTTTTTGTTTTTTTTTTTTCTTTTCAGACCTGGGGTTGAACCTAGGGCCTTATGCCTTCTAGGCAAGCTGAGTGGTAGACTCTGGTAGACTCCTCAGTTATCTTTACCTAGCCCTGTTATGCATAAATATATTTTACTTTTTCTGGTACTGGGGATTTAACCCAGGGACATTCTACCTCCAGGCTACACCCCCAGCCCTATTTTATTTTTTGTTTTGAAACAGGGTCTCACTAGGTTGCTGAGAGTCTCATTACTCACTGAGGCTGTCCGCGAACCTGTGATTCTCCTGTCTCAGCTTCCCAAGTACTGGGATTACAGATGTGCGCTACTACACCTGGCTTTTTTTTTCAATATTTTGTAATTCACACCAAGTGATAGATGAGGTGTATAAAGTAGGACTTGGAGGCAGACTCGGGTGTAGCTCAGTGTTAGAGTGCTTGCCTAGCATGTGTGAGGCCCTGGGTTCCATCCCAGCACTGCAAAAAAGGAGGAACACACACACCCCCTTTGGAGGGACGTGGCAATTGACCACACAAAGGGCAGATGCCCCTTCCATTCAGGCCCAGCCAAGAATGGTCTTTGGGCGGACAGCCGCTTTGCTTGTAGTGGGAAATGGGCCCAGGGAGGATCCAAGGCGGTCCTCAGCCCCCACCGACTCCCTCAACACTTGGTGGTCACTCCTCTCCAGGCCCAGCCAGGGCACGGTCCAGGGACAGGGGAGCCAATGCAGACCTGGTCCCAGGTGTGGGAACCAGAACCAAATGGTCCCAATAGGAGGGCTGGCTTGGGTCTGGGTTCAAGTCCAGCTTTGTCTCTGTGGGCCTCTGTGTCCTCTCCTGTTACTGTGGGAAGGACACTAATGCACCCAGTGCGCCTGGCAACAACCCAGCGTGGCAGTTCCTTGGACTGGCACGGATTGGGCGCCAGATGCCGCTGGCTTCAGCCTCCCACTGTAAATGGGGTGGAGCAGCTGACACCACGCCCACAGAATCCCCCAACCAGCTCCCGGAGCTGTGCTACCCTCCTTCCCCACAGGGCGGCAGCAGCGGGCGGCCTGGCCGCACATCTGTGCCGCCTCCGCCTGGCCCTGATCTGACCAGGGCTGAAGAGAAGCCCGGGCCAAGAGGCATATGCGGGGCTGGGGGCCTGGTCTCTGCAGTGTCAAACCTCAGCGGGTCAGGGACCCCCATGGCTTGTGCCCTGGTGTTCCTAGCACGTGGGATGCCACTCATAGTTCAGTGGCCTTGGGCAGGTTGTTTAATGACCAGCAACCGCGTAGCTACTGGCCTCTCAGCCAGGGCCTGCCGAGCTCTGCAGGTGGTATCTCATTCGGAGCTGCTGTGGGCCCTTGTCAACCCACCTGGGCCCGAGTCTGTCCTCCCCTGCCCCTTGCCTTCAGGGGCCTCGTGAACAGTGACAGACTCCGGGCCTGGGGAGCAGGCATGTCCTTCCTCTGTCCATCTATCTTCACCCGGCCGTCTGTTCCATCTGCTCTGTCCTGTGCGCATCTGCCACACGTCTCTGTCCCTGCCCCCCATGTCCATGTCCTTTTTGTCTATGTCTGTCTCGTCCTCTAGGATCTGGTTCTTTTTTATTTTATTTTATTTTTTTTTGTACTGGGGATTGAACCCAAGGGCATTCTACCTCCGAGCTACACCCCCAGTCCTATTTTATTTTTATTTTGAAAAAGGGTCTCACTAAGTTGCCGAGGGCCTCACGAAGTAGCTGAGGCTGGCTGCAATCCTGTAATTCTCCTGTCTTAGCCTCCCAAGTACTGAGATTACAGGCATGCTCCACCATGCCCGGCTTCTCTCTGGGTCTCTGGGCCTGACTCTTGCTCTCTCCCTGTGCGCTCTGGCAGTCTGTGGGTCTGTCTGTCTCCCTTGTGTCTCTCTGTCACTGCGTCTGCCTGCCTGTACCTGTGTATGTCTGGGTCTCTGTCTTTCCTTCTCTCCTAGCCTATGTATTTTGTGTGTGTGGATGGGGGGTACTGGGGATTGAACTCAGGGGCATTCTTCCTCCAAGCTACACCCCCCAGCCCTATTTTATATATTTCTTTTATGTGGGGGGGGTACTGGGAATTGAACCCAGGAACATTCTACCTCTGAGCTATACCTCCAATCCTTTTTTATTTATTTATATTTTGTTTGTTTTGAAACAGGGTCTCACTAGGTTGCTGAGAGTCTCGCTACATTTTTGAGGCTGTCCTTGAACCTTCGATCCTCCTGTCTCAGCTTCCCAAGTACTGGCATTACAGGTGTGCGCCACCACACCCAGCATGGCCTGTGTATCTCTGTGTGCCTCTCCCTGTCTGTTCTCTCCCTCTGTGTGTTTCTGTGTGTGTCCATGCCTTCCCGCGCTCTCTGCCTGTGTCCACAGGAACACTTCAGTTTCGTTCTCTCTCCCTGTCTCAGTGTTTCTCTTCCTTCTCTTCCTGTGTGTGACTGTTTTGTGCACTCAGTCTTTCTGTTCTCTCTGTGCCTCGCCCCCCCTCCCAGAGCCGAGCCTGTCCGGCGAGCAGCGGATGTGAGGGATGATTCAGTGGCTGACAGGAAGCCGGCCGCCTCGCCTGCTGCCCGCCAGAGGCTGTGGCGTTGGCGTCAGTTCGGGCAGGTGTGCGGGCGCAGGATGGGGTGGCCACAGTGAGGAGCCCCCGACCCTCAGGTAAGCCTTTCCCAGGGATGCCTGGAGCCTGGCCGAGGCAGGGGTCCCCAGGCTGCCCTCCGACCGGCGCCTCCTGCCCTGGCACCCTGGCCCGGGAGGCTCATGGGGGCAGCAGGTGCTGGGGCTCAGGCCACTTTCCTGCCCTCGCTGTCCCCAACCCAGCCCTGGGAAGCCCCCAGGGTGGCCTTATCGCTGCCTGATGTGGTGAGGGGCAACAAGGAGCCTGGGACAGCCCGGAGTCTGTGTCTGTGGAGGGGGATTATAACCGCCTGCCATGGGGCTATGGAGGGGCGGGTGAGACTGTGGGCAAGTGTGCCTCGGTCCTGCCCCAGGCTGGAGGGAAGCCACTGTCCCTGCGTCCTGCCTCTGCCCAGCCTGCCACACTCTGCCAGGGGTCTGGGGGACAACCATGAAGGTCTAGGGTGCTCCTTGTGCCCAGCTCTGTGACATGTGGCCCTGGCTAACCAAGCTCCAAACCACCCTGCTGTCTGGCCCCTGGGCTACCACCTTCCTCCCATCCCTCTGACAACAGCCTCTCTTGCAGAGGACTCTCACCAGCCTCATTTGAGGCCCAAAGCTATTTAGACAAAACAGACCCAGAACAGAGCCCCATGAATAGAGCCCGTCCCTGCACTCAAGCCTGGGGCACCTCTTGCTCCGCAGCCCCTTGGGCCTGTTTCCCCATCCACAGCTCAAGGAGAGCTGTGATCAGAGAGGAGGGTCTCCAGGCCCTTCCGGGCTGCACGCACCCAGGCCAGCCCCAAGCTTTCCCACAGCCCGCTCTGCACAGACCTGTTCAGATGAAAACTGCCCACTTCCCTTTGTGCTATTTTGGCCTGCAGGGCCGTGGAGCTGTTATGGCCACCCCGCCCTGCCAGCCCCACCAGGCCCCTTGGGGCTTTCACGGGCTGCTAGACCTGCCTCTCCTGGGGCCCAGCCTCTCTCCCTCCACCCTCAACCACCTGCTCTCAGAAGCCGGACCAGAGAGTGAGAACAAGAGCACAGAATTTACTGAGTCTAGGGGTAGGCACACAAGTGTTCATTAAACGAGTCTCTCTTCCTAAAAATATTCTATGATTTTTTTTCAAATTTAATTTTAAGAAGGGGTGATGAAGCCAGGCGTGGTGGCACACGCTTGTAATCCCAGTACTTGGGAGGCTGAGACCGCAGGATCCGGGTTCGCGGCCAGCCTCAGCTACTTAGTGAGGCCCTCCGCAACTTAGTGAGACCCTGTTTCAAAATAAAAAATAAAAAATAAGGCTGGGGGTGTAGCTCGGAGATAGAATGCCCCTGGGTTCAATCTCCGGTACTGCAAAAAAAAAAAAAAAAAAAGAAGAAGAAGAAGAAGGGGTGACAAAACGGGGCATTTGGAGTCAGCCTGCCCTGAGTTTGGATCCTGACACTTGTGCCTCGCTTGCTCTGTAAGCTTGTGACACAGTACACACCTCTCTGAGCCTTCCCTCGCTCCCTTGAAAGAGAGGAGCTGAAAGCTGGGCGTGGTGGCGCATGCTTGTAATCCCAGTACTTGGGAGGCTGAGATTGGAGGATCTGGGTTCGCGGCCAGCCTCAGCTACTTGGTGAGGCCTCATCAACTTAGTGAGGCCCCATTTCAAAATAAAGAATAAAAAATAGGGCTGGGGGTGTAGCTCGGAGGTAGAATGCCCCTGGGTTCAATCCCCGGTACCACAAAAAAAAAAAAAAGAAAGAAAGAGGAGCTGGCCCCAGAGGTGTCTCCCCCAAGAGGCTGTGTCACTGGGGAATGGGCCACAGGATCAGTCCGGGGAGGCGTCCCATGCATTTGCACCAGCTCTTCTT
The DNA here is from genome assembly GCA_004027185.1 of Glis glis. NCBI lineage: Eukaryota > Metazoa > Chordata > Mammalia > Rodentia > Gliridae > Glis > Glis glis. The sequence continues at coordinate 18,560 of PVJS01007115.1, read as the reverse complement.
TAGGGCTCAGTTCCTCCTGGGGCTCCAACCCTTGGTCCCCATGGGGGCCAGTGGAGGGAAGCTCAGGCCTTGTGCATCCAGGGAGGCCAGGCAGGGTGGACTTTAGCTGAGCTGCCTGACAGTGTGTGCTGCAGGTCACCTAGCTGCCACCAGCACCCATTCCTGTGTCACAGAGCTTCAGGAACCATGACAATGACAAGAGTCATGGTGGTCACAACCGACCAGGGCCTGGCCCGGCACTGCATGCACCATCTTCACGTCTGGCCTCATGTCAAGGGATGAGTGTCATTATTTCCCCTAGCAGGTGGCAGGACATGGACCAGGCCTGACCCACTTCCTGCCCAGGGCTGGGGGCACCCAGGGCTCTGCCCACCCCAGGACAGCCAGGTCTGGAAGCAGGAGGGCTCTCGGTGGCTGAAGCCTCTGGGTCATGGAGAGCCGTCCTCCCTGGGAAGGCCTGAGGCGCCCTGGTGGGGCAGCCAAGGTCAGCAGGCCAGCTCGGGGGGGCCTTGGATGCCACACCCAGGGCACGGACTTGCTCCTGGAGTCTTAAGCAGACTGTGAGGTTGGCCGGCCCCAGACAATATCTCGACTCTCATGTGCGTGTGCAACCCACACGTGGGTCTCTGCCTGCGTCTCTTTGGGGGTGCAGAAAGTCATTGTACTAGCCAAAGAATATAGGTGTCTGGGGTCAGGAGAGGGAAGGCATTGTCCAAACCAGGTGGCCAGAAATCATACCTTAGCCAACGTCTCCTGAGGAAGGCCTGGTTTTAGGAGACATGGGTATAAAGAGAACACGGCTCGACAGACCAGAACAGGCTCTTTAATTGGAGTAAAGCCTGGGGGGGACTGACCAGGAAAGAGAGTCCCTGAGTCAGGAGCCTCCTTTCTTACAGACTAGGGGCTTTTTATGGGGCGTTAGGAGGGAGGGAGAGAAAAGCAGTCGTGTATTCCTCTGATTGGTGGGCTTGACACCTGGCCAGGGCAGGTAAATTTATGGGGCTGGGGGATGGTTAGAGGCATTTTCTGTTTACTTTCCTGTGGTTCCTGGAGTCCTTTGTTCTCAGCCTCCTCTGGCCAGGCCTCACAGTCAGACCTCACGGTGCCCACAGCTGGGATTGCAAGCCACACTTCCCCAGCAACAATGTGGGGAAAGCCCCAATTGGTCCTGGTTTTTTTTGTTGTTGTTTTGTTTTTGTTTTTTGTGTGTGGTAGTAGGGATTGAACCCAGGAGCATTCTACATCAGAGCTACACCCCAGCCCAATTTTATTTTTATTTTGAAACAGGGTCTCATGAGGTTGATGAGTCTTACTACTTGCTGAGGCTGTCCTCGAACCTGTGATCTTCCTGTCTCAGCCTTCCAAGTACTGGGATTACAGGCATGCACCGCCACATCTGGCTTTTTGTTTTGTTTGTGGTAGTGGGGATTGAACCCAGGAGCATTCTACCTCCCCAGCTATACCCACAGCCCTTTTTTTTTTTAAATTTTGAAATAGGGTCTCGTTCTGTTGTTGAGTTTTTCACTAAATTGCTGAGGCTGGCCTTGAACCTGCAATCCTCCTGTCTCAGCCTCCCAAGTACTGGGATTACAGGCATGTGCCACTATGCCCAGCTGATCCCATTTTTTTGTGTGTGTTTGTGTGTGGTACTGGGGATGGAACCCAGGGGCTTTCTACCTCTGGACTACACCCCCAGCCCTGTTTTATTTTTTTATTTGGAAACAGGGTCTTGCTAAGTTGCTGAGAACCTCACTAAGTTGCTGAGGCTGAGGCTGGCTTTGAACCTGCGATCCTCCTGTCTCAGCCTCCCAAGTACTGGGATTACAAGCGTGGGCCGCCAAGCCCGGCTGAGGGCCAGCACCTCGGGAGCAGGAGCAGGAGTAGATCCCGGAGTCCTCCCTCCTGGACAGGTGGTCCCAGCCTCACGCAGCTGGAGATGGTGGAAGGGCTGAGGACAGAGCCTGCCCTGGGGTGGGGCCCTGAGGCACCGCAAGGTCAGGGAGGGGAAGCAAGGCTGGGGGAGGGGAGGGCTGCGCTCCCTCAGGCATCATTCTGGGCAAAGTGGGTCATGCTGGTCACACAGCCTGGGAATTCATTTGTCCCAATGACTCACTGGGCCCTGGGGGGAGACAACGGGGGTCCTCCGTGACCCTTCCCCCCACCCCACTGTGGCTTGTCCTGCACAGGGATTATTTGTCACCTTTGCCACAAATTTCGGGACATTGGGAGGGCTAGTGAGGGGGCCATACCAGGCCAGTGCGGGCCTCAGGGAGCCTGGAGCAGCAGGGGGTCCCTGTCACCACACCAAGCCCGCCTTCCGCAGCCGTGAAGTGGGAGGAGCCTCCACCAGGGCAGGCGGGCAGGACAGGTGATCACGGTGGCCGCTCATTAGCTCCGTGGGTGCCGGTCACAGGGCATGGCCCCCTCAAGTGCGTCCCCTGCCAAGGCCGGGGGTGGGGGCGAGTCTTTCCAGTTGTGACAGTTCTTGGAAGCCGGCGGGAGGGGGGAGTGTGCTTCCATTCGTTCCCCTGGCCGTGCTGTGTGACTTGGCTATCACTGCGAGGCCGCTGTCCAGGAAGCCTGTCAGCCCGCCCAGCGTGTCCCATGGCGCCATGGGCAGCTCCCTCAGGCCCACGTCCTTTGAGCTCTCTCTGACTTCCCTGCTCCTGGCTCCCAGGACAGGCAGAATCTGGGCTCGCAGGTATTTCTGGAAAGGAAACCCCATTTGCAGGCTTCCTGGGAGGCAGAGAGGAGCCCCAAAGTGCTTGGGTTTGGGCAGGGCCTGGGGGGCTCCTGCGCAGGCAGGGGCCACAGACTCTGAACTTGGCGTTGAGTCGGGTTGACAGATGGCAACAGAATGCAGTGGGTGGAGCCAGAGTTGGGGTGTGGGGCGGGGCTTGAATCCTGTCTTCCCACAGAGCAGCTGGGGGTATGCACCCAGCCTAAGTTTCACGATTTACAAATGGGGCGAACCTGTCATGGCTGGGTTGAGTTTGGGGCTTAGGACTGTACACCAGCACGTGGTGCCGTCTAGTGGGCTCAGAACCTTCCCGCACACACCAAGCATGATGATGGCTGGGGTTTGGGGGCATGGCTTGGGGTTTCCAGGGGGAACAGGGCTGGTTCCATTCTGGCCCAGTTCCAGGAACAAAGAGATGGACACATTGCTGTGGCCTGGGTTCAGCTATGGGGCTGTTCAGGGGCAGCGGGGATCTGAAGCCTGGGTGGTGGGGCTGGGCTGAGGCTGGAGGGCCCGGCTCACGGGCCGTTTTACAGTATTGCAGGTGGGACACCGGGAGCGGACATGGGTGCAGAGACTGAGCTGCTGTGGTCAGGGGCAGTGCTGCTGCTGCTGTTGCTGGGAGCCGCAGCGGGGCTGTGTGTGCGCTGCTCCCGCCCAGGTAAAGGGGACACAGAGTGACAGAGGGGTCGACAGAGAGGGTGTGCCCCAGAGACCTCTCAGGCGGAGACGGACCCAGCTGTGGTAGGAAAGGGCAGCTGATGGGCGTGGTGGGACCCCGAGAGGTAGGTGCTGTGGTCCCTAAGCTGCCCCCTGAGGACAGTGCCACTGGCTCACTGGCGGCTTTGGCTTGCTGGTCAAGTGGTCTCTGTGGCTGTGGGAATTGCAAGAGAGGGGAGGCTGGGCTCTCTGTGGTTCCCCACTCCGCACCCTCATCTCCAAGCTCGCCTCCTGGAATAAAGAGAGCAAATAACCTTTCAATGACTTGGTGGCTCAGCCCCCACGTCCTCAGGCCTGCAGAGAGCACAAGGGACATGAGAGGAGGGGCCTCAGCCCCGGCCACTTGCTAATCTCAGCCTGTTCTTGCAGGGGCGAAGAGGTCGGAGAAAATCTATGAGCAGAGAAATCTGTGAGTCCCCTCAGTGTCCCCAGCTGGTATATCCCGGTGCCCTGGGCTTGGGCATCCCTAAGGCTCCCCAGCCCTCACCTTTTCTCTCATGCCTGCTCCATGGTGGGCTCTAGTGTATCCCCAGCAGTCAGGAGAGGGAGAGAAAGAGCCCAGTGGCTGTCTAGGCCCTGCCCCAGCCTGAGTCACAGAGGGTTTGGGAGGCAGGACCAGCCACTCTCCAGCCCTCCAGAGGTCCAGGCACCCGGTCCTCTGCCTCACTCTGACCCCAGCCCAGGAGCTCCCAGCACATCTGTAATCCCAGTAGTTGTAATCCCAGTAGTTGGGAGGCTGAGACATGAGATTCACAGGTTCGAGGCCAACCTCAGCAATTTAGCGAGACCCTAGGCAACTTAGTGAGACCCTGTTTTAAAATTAAAATAATGCCAGGCTTAGTGGCACATGCCTGTAATCCCAGTACTTGGGAGGCTGAGACAGGAGGATTATAGGTTTGAGGACAGCCTCAGCAACATAGCAAGACTCTCAATAACCTAGCAAGACCCTGTTTCAAAACAAAAATTAATAAATAAAAAAAGGGCTGAAGGTGTAGCTCAGAGAGAATGCCCCTGGGTTAGCCAGGTGTGATGGCACAAGTGTGTAATCCCAATACTTGGGAGGCTGAGACAGGAGGATTGCAGGTTGAGGACAGCTTCAGCAAATAGTGAGACTCTCATCAACCTAGCAAGACCATGTTTCAAAATAAAAATAAAATAGGGCTGCGGGTGTAAATTGGAGGTAGAATGCCTCTGGGTTCAATCCCCAGTACCAAAGAAGCTGGGTGTGGTGGCACATTCCTGTAATCACAGTACTTGGGAGGCTGAGACAGGAAGACTGCAGATTCAAGGCCAGCCTCAGCAATTTAGCGAGACCCTGTTTCAAAATAAGAAATAAAAAGGGTTGGGGGTGTAACTCAGAGGTAGAATACCCCTGGGTTCAATCCCCAGTACCAAAAAAAAAAGTAATAAAAAGAGCTGGGGATTTAACTCAGAGGTAGAACACCCCTGGGTTCAATCCTCAGTACCACAAAAAAAAAAAGAAAAGAATATGCAAATAAGAGTAGTGTCCAAGGCTGCCCCAGAAAATGCTAAAAGGGGTTCAGGAAGGGGTACAGGCACATCCCTTGGGGGATCAGGGAAGGCTGGGGGAGGGGATGGAGAGGGCTGGGAGAGACAGGCCCCACAAGGACCCCCGTGCTAGATGGCTGCACAGCAGCCCTGGGCATAAGGACGGTTGCCAACAGTGTCCTATGATTGGGTAAGCGACTGACCACAAACCCCGCGTGCATATGTATACACCCACACACTTGTACACACATACACACACACACACACACACACACACACACACACACACTTCCTCATTTCCTTTTGCAACTGAAAAACCACAGTGAGATTTGAAAATACAATCTCCCACCCCTGCCCACCCTGTCTGGGGCTGGACCTTTCTGGACTTTGGCTACTTGGCCTGCCCGCCTGCACACCGCCCTGCCGCCCCCCACGGCCTGGCTTCTTGGGCACCCCCTTCCCTCTCCCACCTCAGTCCCCACCTGTCTCCAGCGCTGATGGATCCTAGAGCTGGGCAGAGCCAGGACTAAACATCCTCATGTGTGGGGGAGGGGAGCCTTCCCTGCAATGCCTCTCCCTGCCCCTCCTGCTCTTAGCTCACATGAGATCAGTCCTGCCAGTTTTCATGAACCACCTGCTGTATACATCAGCCCGGCTCTGAAATCACTTCCTCCAAGAAGCCATGTCTGACTCTCCTGTGGATTCAGGGCATCCCAAGAAAAATGATCACCCTGACCCCCAGTTCCCCAGGAGTTCCTGGTAGGCTGGGCCAAGTATTCTATTCCAGAGGAGGAGCCCCCAAACCTGCTTTAATAAAGAGCTAAACCAGGCGTGGTGGAGCATACTTGAAATCCCAATACTTGGGAGGCTGAAACAGGAGGATCACAGGTTCACTGCCAGCCTCAGCAATTGAGTGAGGCCCTCCGCAATTTAGTGAGACCCTGTTTCAAAATAAAAGAATAAAAGTGTACCGGGTGTGGTGGCGCACGCTTGTAATCCCAGTACTTGGGAGGCTGAGACCAGAGGATCCGGGTTCGCGGCCAGCCTCAGCTACTTAGTGAGGCCCTCCGCAACTTAGACCCTGTTTCAAAATAAAGAATAAAAAGTAGGACTGGGGGTGTAGCCCGGAGGTAGAATGCCCCTGGGTTCAATCCCCAGTACTGCCCAAAATAAAATAAAAGACTAAAGTAGAGCTTGGGGGTGTAGCTCAGAGGTAGAATGCCCTGGGTTCCATCTCCAATAACACCAAAAATATAAAAATAAATAAACAGTATAAAAATAAATAAATAAATAAAGCTAATTGGCTCCTTCATCTGTAAAGATGGCTTCCTTTTTTTGTTTTGTGGTACTGGAGATGACAGGCGTATGCCACCATGTCTGGCAGCTTCCACTTTTCAAGGCCTTTCATGGCCTAAGATGGCAGCTAGGGCTCTATCCTTCACCTCTGCATTCTAAGTAGTAGGAAGAAATGTGTGCCCCACAGATGTTTTCATTAATATGCACAACCTAGGGAGTAGTGGGGACACAAAAGGGACTCCAATGACAACAGAGAACCCTCAGTGGTGCAAGGGAAGTGGTACGAGGGAAGGGGAAGGGCAAGAAAGAAGTGAATCTATGGAATTACTGTCATAAACAATGTGTACATATGAGATTATACCAACATCATTCTCAGTGCTACATGTGAGGGGGAGGCGGGGGGAGGGACACCAAGAGCTGTGTGCATGTATGTTAACACCAAACTGATACTCATTGTGATGTGAGACTACAATGCACCAATAAAAACATGTAAAAAAAAAAAAAAAAGAAATGTGTGCCCCATTTGGCAGAGCCCCATGTAAGGAGATTTCTTAGAAATATTAACAAACTTGGCTTGCATCTCACTAACCAGAACTTAATCACATGGCTACACTTGCATGAGAGGAAGGCTGGACAAGATAGTCTTCTAGAAGGGCACATGGCTGTCTAAATAAAAGGCATGGTTCTGTAAAGACAGAAGGGGAGTCTGAGCAATGGCTAGGTACCTGTCTGTCTGCTAAGCCTTGAAATGACTCACCAGTTTTTTTGTTTGTGGTACTTGGGGATTGAACCCAGGAGCGTTCTACTTCCAAGCCCTATTTTATTCTTTATTTTGAAACAGGGTCTCACTAAGTTGCAGGGGGCCTCACAAATTGCTGAGGCTGGCCATGAACCTGTGATCCTCCTGTATCAGCCTCCCAAGTACTGGGATTACAAGCGTGCGCCACCACGCCCAGCTTTATTTTTTATTTTGAAACAGGATCTTGCTCAATCGCTGAGAGTCTAAGTGGCTAAGAGTGACCTTTAACTTGCAATCCTACTGTCTCAGCCTCCCAAGTACTGGGATTACAGATGTGCGCCACCACGCCCGGCACTCACCAGTTATTGGGGAGTAAATGGTGGCTTTGAACATGCCCGGGTGGGTGTGTCCTCTTAGGAATCACCAGTGCTTCTGGGGTCAGCTGGGCAGAGGGTAGCCTCTTGGTCCATCCTGGCCGAAATCATTCCCCCTTCCCCCTGAGCAGCCACCCCTCCCCAGGCCCCAGAATCTCAGGGCCGGCTACCCAGTCCTGCCCACAGACCCCCTTGCCCATCTTTGGGGACTTGAGACCCCCAGCAGGACCAGGCCACGTAGAGGCCCGGATGGGGGATGGGTCTGGCTGGCAGAAGGGCTCCAGTGAAGGGCAGATACCCAGTGGGGAGGGGAGCTGTCCCGGGACCTGGTCTGGAGCCTGGAGGGGCAGCAGCTCCTCCATTCCTTCTTGCCCCATCCCTCCTCTCTCTGTTCCTCACCCCTGTCCGCGTCTCCTGTCCCTGTGTCCCTGGGGCTATGGGAGGCCATGCCCTGGCTCAGCACAGAAATGTGTTTCCAGGCAAGAGCATCGACAGAGCTTCACGGTGGCCCGGACCTATTCCTGTGAGTCCTCCAAGGGTCCAGAGGCTGGGCTCAGGGCTGAGGGTGTCCACATCAAGTTCCCTCTGTCCCCATCTCCCAAGACTATGGGCCAGGCCTGATCGGGTGGAGCCTGGGGGCTCAGCCAACACCTCTTTGCTCTTCACAGTGGTCAGACAGGCATGGCCAGGGCCCCTGATGGACGTGACCTCTGACATGGCACCCACAAGGTAGGAAAGAACTCCCTGTCATGGGCCCTGGCAGGGCCTTCCCACCTGGTTCTTCCCAGGCCCCAGAACCCCAGGGCTGGACTCTGGGGCCTCATGGGGGGGCTGAGGGTCTGTGGCCTTTGGACCCCCCAAGCCTAGCCCCTCCCCCACCCCCTACCTGTGCCATCCCTGCAGGACAGACAAGCTGCTGCAGTTCTCCCCCTGCCTGGAGGGTGAGTGACAGTGGGGCAGGGCAGGGGTGGGCTGAGGGCATAGGCCAAGGTGAACCCCTTGGGGGACGGTATGGTACAGGGGAGGGCTGCAGGCCAGGTGGCCTCGGCACATGTGCCTACACACACACACATGCATGCACACGCATGCACGCACATGTATACACTGGACAGAGTGCATGCAAAGGTGTGAACACAGGAAAGACCCGGGCTGTTGCTTGGGCTGCAAAGCCCCAGCTGGGCAGGGTCAGAGCCCGTGGGGAGGACAAGCCTGGCCTTTCTTCCAGATCCTGTGTCCCCCAGGTACCAGAACTTTAGCAAAGGTAGGTGGGCTGGGGGGTGGCTGTGGTGGGGGCCATGGGCCCCCGAGCTCAGCCTAATTCTCGACGCTTCCTCCAGGGAGCAGCCATGACCCAGATGCAGCCTACATGTGAGTGGCTTTCTCCCTGCCCTGGCTGTCCCTCCCCCTGTCCCCACTGGTCACCACCCCCAGTTCCTTTCTGTGAACTATGAGCCACCTCTGAACTAGGAGGAGGCTCTGGGAGCACTTTTCTCTCAAGTGATTGCAGCTTGGCTCTGCATGGGGGGTGTCTGTTCTGAGGGAGGGTCCAGCTTGCGGGAGACTCATCTGTCACCCAATCAAAGATGAGTCACAGAAGCCGGGACACAGTGGCACACCCCTGTAATCCCAGCAACTCGGAGGCTAAGGCAGGAGGATTGCAAGTTGGAGGTCAGCATGGGCAATTTAGTGAGATCCTATCTCAAAATAAAAAATAAAGCCGGGCGTGATGGCGCACGCTTGTAATCCCAGTACTTTGGGAGGTGGAGACCGGAGGATCCGGGTTCGTGGTCAGCCTCAGCTCTCTCTCTCTCTCTCTCTTTCTCTCTCTACTTAGTGAGGCCCTCCGCAACTTCGTGAGACCTGGTTTAAAAATAAAGTATAAAAAATAGGGCTGGGGGTGTAGTGCGGAGGTAGAACGCCCCTGGGTTCAATCCCTGGTACCGCAAAATAAATAAATAAATAATAAAAAATAAAAAGGGCTGGGGGTATAGCTCAGAGGTTGAATACCCTTGGATTCAATCCCTAGTACCTCAAAGGTGAAAAACAACAACAAAAAAAGAGTCCCAGGGATGTCCAGTGCCCCAGAGAGAAAGGGCCCTCAGGGGTGTCTCTTCATCTCTCTCTCTCTTTTTTTTTTTTTGGTACTAAGGATTGAACACAGGGGCATTCTACTTCCAAGCTACACCCCAGTCCTATATTTTTTTTTGAAACAGGGTCTTGCTAGGTTGATGAGAGTCTCACTACTTGCTGAGACTGTCCTTGAACCTGCAATCCTCCTGTCTCAGCCTCCTAAGTACTGGGATTACAAGCGTGAGACATCCCGCCCAGCTTCTCTTCATCTCTTTATCATGGGCAAACTGTAGCCTAGGCAGGCAGGGACTTGTCAAAGGCCTCTTAACAAGATGTCCAAGGCAGGCCACCCCTCCAGCCCCAGGCTGCCCCCAGGTCTCAGGGAAGTGGGGAGGGGGATCAGAGGGGAGCCCTTGCAGAGGCCACCCAGCCTCACTGTCCCCCACCCCGACATGGGTCTGCCCAACAACCTTGATTTCATCTATTTTTTTGACCAGAGACCCCATTGCTATGGACTATTACAATTGGGGGTGCTCCCAGAAGCCTCCGGAAGGTGAGGCGAGGAGGGGGTAGGTGGAGTGGGAGGAAGTCGTGTGGGAGCTGGGCCTCAGCAGCCACGCTCCCAGGCAGGGGAAGGTGGTTGGGACGACTTGGGAAGGAGGCTGGGCCTGGAGGGGTCAACAGAGGCGGCTGGGGAGAGGAAGGGAGGCTGCTGCGGGCAGGGGCCAAGGTGGGCAGGATGGAGGAAGGCAGTCAGAGAGGAGGGGCCATGGGGACTGGAAGCGGAGGGAGAGCCGGAGGAGCAGCAGGGAGGCCCAGGGCTGGGTGGCTCCTGTTGAACACAGAGGCCATGGGAAGGCCCTGGTTGGGGGCGCCCTTGCATGTGTACGCTGAGCCCTCTAGGCTCTGAGAACACGGGAGCCTTTGGCTCTTAACACCTTTGCTTTACAGAAAGAGAAACTGAGGAACAAGGGTGGGCGGGGCCTGTGGAGAGGTGCCTGGGCCTGGGGCTTGAATCTGGGCTCCCCACCTGGCTCTTGCCTGGGCCATGGAGGTGCGGGGGTCCTCGTCTTCCCCCTGCCACTTCTGAAGTCAGGGGGCCACATTTCTTAGAATCCCTTCATTACAGATAGCTGCTGGGTGGGGCAGTGGTCAGAGCCCCGCTTCCCCAGTGCAGGGGCCACGCAGGTACGCACCAGGCTCTGAGGTGCCACCAGCCTTGTTCCCTAAGCAAAATGCCCCTCAGCCTGCCCTACACTCTTTGGTAGAGTCCCACCCACCCCCAGCAGCCGAGGCCCCTCGCCTCCCTCCCTCCAACAACCAGCAAGGACCTGAGTTGCAGCCCCTCCTCCAGTGACCTCAGGAGACAGGGAAGGAGCCTGGGGTGGCAGCTGCTCAAGGCAGCCAGCACCCATTAAGAAGCTTGTCCAGCTGGGTGCAGTGGCACACCTGTAATCCCAATATTTGGGAGGCTGAGACAGGAGGATCAAGGCTAGCCTCAGCAACTTAGCGAGACCCTCAACAACTTAGCAGGACCCTGTTTCAAAATAAAAAATAAACTGGGTATGGTGGTGCTTATAATCCCAGTACTTGGGAGGCAAGACAAGAGGATCGCAGGTTCGAAGCCAGCCTCAGCAACCTAGCAACACCGTTTCCAAATAAAAAATAGGTCTGGGGTGTACCCCAAAGGTAGAAGGCCCCTGGGTTCCATCCACAGTACCATACACACACACACACACACACACACACACACACAAAGTCAAAATAAAAAAAAAAGGGTCGAGGGTATAGCTCAGAGATAGAATGCCTCTGGGTTCAAACCCCACCCAGTAAGAAGATGAAGAAGAGCTGGGTGTGGTGGTGCATGCCTGTAATCCCAGTACTTGGGAGGCTGAGACAGGAGGATCACAGGTTCGAGGACAGCCTCAGCAAGTAGAGATATTCTCAGAAACCTAGAGAGACCCTGTTTCAAAACAAAAAATATTTTTATGTAGCTTGGAGGTAGAATTTCCCGGGGTTCAAGCCCCAGTAGCACAAAAAAAAAAAGAGGAGAAGAGGAAGGAGGAGGGGGAGGAGGAGGGAGAGGAGGAGGGGAAGAGGGAGGGGGAGGAGGAGGGGGAGGAGGAGGAGGAGGAGGAAGGGGAAGGGGAGGAGAAGCAGGAGAGCTTGTCCAAAAGAACACCCAATGCCTTGGGACCCAGGGCAAGGGGGTTGGCAGGACAGTCACCCACAAAGGGAGGGCAGGTCGGAGGGAGGTGCCGAGCCCACCAGCAGGTCGTGAGTGGGCTCCTGCTCTCTGGCAGATGACGACGACACCAACTCCTACGAGAATGTGCTCATCTGCAAGCCGAGGACCACTGAGTCAGGTGAGGCTGTGCGGGGGGGGGGGCAGAGGTCCTGGCCAGGCCCACCTGCTGAAGTCTGCATGGCTCGGGAGCTTCGCCTGCCTCAGAGCCCGAAGGTTCCCAGTATCTGTGATGCCTCAGGCAGAAGGGGCCAGGGGGTCCCGTCCTCCTTTGACAGGGCTGCCCAGCACGAGGCACAGGAGGCCTCCGAGAAAGGGAGGCCTGGCCCCTCGCCGGCCCTGGGGACTAGGGGGCAGCTGCCCCTCCTCCATCTTGTCCCTGCGCCCCCACAGGCGGCGAGGAGTCTGAGGATTACCAGAACTCAGCATCCATCCATCAGTGGCGAGAGTCCAGGAGGGCCGTGGGTATGTGGCTGCCGGGGGTCAACTCACGAAGGCTTGGGATGGGGGCATTGGCGTGGGAGGGTGAGCGGGGGTGGGCCTCCCTCCTGCCAGTCCAGCTGATCCCACAGTGGAGCCCAAGCACACCCACAGCTGCAGAGGCCTTGAACTCCACCAGGACTCCCCTTGCCCACTGCCCGGCCAGCACCATGGATGGGCTGCTCTCAGAGCAGGAGATCTCTGGCAAACCCCAGAGTCAGATGCATATCACTGAGTCCCATCCAGCGTGCCATCTTCCGTGGGCTGCCCTGTGGGATCAGTGGGGTGTGTGTGAACCATCCCACTGCCCACCTGCCCCCTGGTCCACAGAGCAAGTCCAGAGAGCAGCACATCCGTCCCCGGCAGGAAGCCCGGACAAGGACAGTGAAGAACCCGATTACGTGAACGGGGATGTGGCAGCAGCTGGGGAAGCCTAAGGGAGACCCGGAAGGAAGGTACAGCACCCCCTCCAGCTGCCTTGGGCCAAGGCCGGGGGCCTCAGCAACCTCCAGGGGCCCTAATCCAAGGGAAGAACAGAGCTCAGTGGAGAAGCTACAGTGGGGGCCGTGGGGAGCACCCATGGGTGCTCAGCAGGGTGTTGGGGACTCAGCTCCTTAGAAGGAGGATGATCCCAGCAGCCCCTGTTGGCTTCAGCCCTGCCCTGCTTCCTGTGGGAACAGGGGACCCTGCAGCAGCAGGTTTGGTGAGGTGACACTGTAAGGTCCCCTGGTGAGGTGACAGGGGACCCTGGGTGAGAAGTCTAGTGAGCCCTGGCGGGTCTCTCCGCTTTACTACCTGCTCCTCCCCATGTGACCTCGAACAAGTGACTTAACCCCCACAACCCACTTCCTCACTTGCAAAATGGAGCTGGTGGTACCTATCTCTGAGACAGGACGCTGCGTGGACAGCATCCGCCCGCAGGGTCTCGGGCCATGTTGGAAACAGAGGTGAGGTGGGGGTTGGGAGTTGATGGTGGTGATGATGACAGAGGATGACACACAGAGAGGAAACTCCGCAGGCCAGCGTGGTGCTAAGCGCCCACACAAACCATCTCTTGCACCCCAGAGGTACAGAGAGGCTAAGCCACCTACCTGCCCAAGGCCACACTTGGAGTAAACAGAGGAGGGGACAGGAATCCGAGTCAGATGTGGCTGCCCAGGCTATGTCTGCTGCTTGGGATGCAGGATCGTCCCCAGGGGGCCTTGGGAGGCTGTCCGTGTCCTGATGTGGTGGGAGAGCAGAAGCTCAGGTGTTCGTCATCTCGGCTGGCAGGCTGGGGCAATACCACGCAGGGGGCCAGGGCTGTCTGAGAGCCAGTCCCAGTGTCCGCTGCAAAAGCTTAGGCTCCGTGTGCAATGCCCCCATCCTGTGCATCCACCCCAGCAGCTTGGGTGATGTGTGTGTGTGTGTGGGGGGGGAGAGGCCTGTTTGCAAAGATGGAGAATGGAACTCATTGAAGTTTTGCTGAGAGGAAGCAGAGAAAGGGAGCAGCAGCTGGAGGGGTGGGGAAGATGAGAGACAACAGCATGCTGTAGGCGAACAGACGCACCTCTAGGAGGTGTGGGTTTGGGGTCAGGCTGTGGCTGGTGGAACCCCCGCATCTTGATCCCAGCTGGCACGGACCATGGCGTGGACTGCACGGCCTAGCATCCATGGCATGGAACGGCCTGATCTGGGGTTCCCTGGAGCCCATGCGGGGGGACAGAGTTGAGTTGGGACCCCATAGAGCTGGGTAGGTCCTTTTTTTGTCCAAGGGGAAGCACGGCTCAGGACACATGCAAGCCGAGGCCACCAGTCACTCTACAGTGGGGCTTCCTGCGGGCAGCCAGTGGGATAAGACAAACTGTGGCCATGATAGGGCCCTGGCGGGATTGCAAGCTTGAGTCGAGGTGCCTGGACTAGGACACGGCGGAGGCGGCTGGATGGGCGGCTTCTGTTCTTGCCAGAAGGCAGCTGAATGCTGACCCCAAACCCTCCTGTTCCCAGGGAAACCTTCCCCTTTTAACAAACACTACCTCTCAATTCCAGGAGCCAAGGTGACCATGCTCATGGACATGTCCGCTGCCTCCCAAGGATAACTTTCCAGCGCTGCTCAACTTTTAGGACCCTGTGGTGGTTGCTCCATAGGAGGGGGCACTGGTGGATACCTCCTGGGGACCACCTGGCTGTGGGGAACAGTCTGGGAGAAACAGCTACACAGGGACTCAGCAGAGCTGCAGCTCCTCCAGCCACACCCTCCTCCTGGCCTCGGGCATCCTGGAGGCAGAGCAAGTGCCCGGTGCCACCCGACTCCCACCATGACCAGAGGTCCAGGATGTAGGGCAAGCTGCACGCCCGTCTCTAAAACATTGTACAACACTGGTACCTGTGTCCTTGTTTGCTCTAGATTTGGATTCCAAATTGCTCACCCATGTTCATGTCTGAAATTTTAAGTGTCCAAGCTTGTACAGTTAATTTATATGGGTGGGACTGTATTTAATGTTCTGAACTGCAGGGTAGAGATTCCTATTTTGTTTCTTGGAAAGCATTACATGCACTTAACTTCAATGGAGTAGTTAGGGGGAGCCCTGGTTTTCCTTTCCTTTGGTGGGGGCTTCTCTCTGCCTTCAACTTCCATTCATTCACGAAGAAATGAGGACAGGTTCCCTTTGGTGTTTTCTTCATGGAAATGTTATTTGCATTTGCACCACCAGGTGTGGTGGGGTGAACGCCTGTAATCCCAGTACTTGGGAGGCTGAGACAGGAGGATTGCAAGTTCGAGACCAGCCTTGGCAATTTAGTGAGATCCTGTATGAAAATAAAATCGGGGTGGGGGTGTAGCTTAAGGATAGAATGCCCTTGGGTTCAATCCCCAGAACCACCAAAAAAAAAAAAAAAAAAGAAAAGAAAGAAATGTTATTTGCTGTGGACAATAGTGTACCACAGCTTGGAACCAAGGTGGTCAGGACAGTTTCCCAAAGCCTTGGCTGAGCGGATGGGCTGAGACAGGACCGTCGCATGGGAAGCGGGCCTGCAGGGACCTTGTGGGTCAGGAATGCCAGTCAGGAAGACGAAATGTCTCCTCTCACCAAAACATCTCAATAAACCATTGTCGCTTAAAAGCAGTCAATCACCTGTGTCTGCTTCCCTCATTCAGGTAAAAGCCCTTTAAGGAAACAAAAGCCAAGCCTCTTGTTTAACAGAAAGGAGCCTGAGGCCCAGAGAGAGAGGACTGTGGACAGACTCTCAGACTCCGAGCCCAGTTCTCTTCCCAGGATGCCACGGCGATTCTTTCCCTGAGAAGAAATTAATGCCACAAGTTAGGAAGTTAGAAGAGACATCTAGAGCTGGGCATGGTAGCACACACCTATAATCTCAGTACTTGAGAGGCTGAGACAGGAGGATCGCAGGTTCAAGGACAGCCTCAGCAAGTAGTGAGACTCTCATCAACCTAGCAAGACCCTGTTTCAAAATAAAAATAAAATAGGGCTGGGGGGGGGGTGTAGCTAGGAGGTAGAATGCCCCTGGGTTCAATCCCCAGTACCAAAAAATAACAAAGAAGAAACATCTAGAACCCAATTGTTGGCTGCTTGTCATTGAATGCCCCTGGGTTCAATTCCAAGTATAAGGGTGGGGGGAGAGGGAAGGAAAGAAGGAAGGAGAAAGACACTATAAGACAAACATCATAAGGCTTTATTTGCTAAAATGCCAACGCTGCAAAGATCAGGGCTTCCCATTGTCACCCTGTCCCCGAGTCTGTGGACATTCATGGAGCAGAGGTGTGCTGGAAGCAACATGGAAGCCACGAGGGTTTCAAGTCAGGCGCCGTCTAGCACCAGTCCAAGGGGCATCGTTCCCCACCAGAGGCCGCGGTTCCAGTACTTCAGGGATGAGGCCTCTTCTAGCTGCACTGATGAAGTCTCCACTCTAACTGGCGACAGGGGCCAAGGTCTTCTGACACAGCCTGGCCAGCAGCCCAGCCATCTGCAGAAGGGAGTTCACACCTTCTGCTACTTTCATATGAGTGTATCCAATTTCCTGAAAAACAAACCAAATTTCAATCTGGTTAATAAATGAGAGATTTTTTTCTGTTAATCTGAACTAGCGGTTTGCTCAACACAGTTATAACGAACCTGGACACAATGATGTACGACCAATCCAAGGAGTTATAATCTCAGTAGCTGAGACAGAAGGACTGCAGGTTTGAGGTCAGCCTCAGCAACTTAGTGAGACCCTCAATGAAAAATAGGCTGGGTGTGGCCGGACGCAGTGGCGCACACCTGTAATCCTAGTACTTGGGAAGCTGAGACAGAAGGATTGCAGGTTCAAGGCCAGCCTCAGCAATTTAGTGAGGCTCTCTGAAACTTAATGAGTTCCTGTTTCAAAAGAAAAAATAAAATAGGGCTGGAGAGCCAGGCGTGGTGGTACACGCTTGTAATCCCAGCACTTGGGAGGCTGAGACAGGAGGATCGCAGGTTCAAAACCAGCCTCGGCAACTTAGTGAGACTCTCAGCAACTTAGTGAGACCCTGTTTCCAAATAAATAAAATCGGGCTGGGGGTGTAGCTCAGAGGTAGAATGCCTCTGCATTCAATCCCCAGAACCAAAAAAAAAGGGGGGGGCTGGAGGTGTAGCTCGGAGACAGAACACCCCTGGGTTCAATCCCCTGTACCACACACACAAAGCCAGGTGTGTGGTGGCACACTCCTGTAATCCCAGTACTTGGGAGGCTGAGACAGGAGGATCCCAGGTCCAAGGACAGACTCTGCAACATAGCAAGACCCTATTTCTTTTTTTTTATTCTTTTTATGTGGTACTGGGGATTGAACCCAGGGGCATTCTACCTCCGAGCTACACCCCCAGTCCTATTTTATTCTTTATTTTGAAAAAGGGTCTCACTAAGTTTCAGAGGGCCTCACAAGTTGCTGAGGCTAGCCACGAACCTGCGATCCTCCTGTTTCAGTCTCCCAAGTACTGGGATTACAAGTGTGTGCCACCACGCCTGGCAGCAAGACCCTGTTTCAAAACAAAAAACTAAAACAAGGGCTGGGGGTATAGCTCAGAGGTAGAATGCTCTGGGGTTCAATCTCTAGTACCATAAAAGAAAGGGCTGGAGATGTGCTCAGTGCTGGAGCGCCTGCCTAGCACAGCACGTGCAGGGCCCCAGCACCACAATCAATCAGAGGCCCACTGATGAAGAGTGCCACCCCAGGGACACCCAGGTCGCAGACAGGCAGAACCAGGTGAAACACTCTCAGCCCTTGGGACAGCGGGCCACCTCCCTCCATCTAGACAAGAGGGATGAACTGAACACCTCTGAGGTGCCAGTCCTGCGAGCCAAAGAAGAGAACTAAATCACAGCGTGTGTCCTTGAGACAGGCATTTCCGTCCTCTGACCCACCTTGATAAACTCCAGTTTCAAGTATTCGGCCATTTGGAAAGTTTTGCACACTCGAAAAATGTTGCCAATGACGTCTTCTGGTGAGTAGCCCAGATGCCACAGGTGAGCGAGAATCTGGACAGAAGAAAACACAGCGAGGCTGCTGGACCGCCGTAAACCGCCGGGACGCGGGGAAACGAGGCCAAGCCCACGCCAGGCTCGGGCGCCACACGCCAGGTAGACTACCCTCCCCAGACGACCCGATCCCCAGGGCTGCTGCTGGGCCGCTCAGATACCTCAGTATGACCCACCCTTCTGACCACGGGCGATGTACGCAGAGAAACAGCAGGCGCTTCATGGCGGCCTGCCATGCCCGTTTGATGTCTCTACCCACAGCCTGCGAGGCGACCCAGTCACCAGCGGCTCTAGCCTGTCCGGGGCGGCGATTCCAGCCTCTTGGCCTCTTGCCTCCCCTACCCCGCCCTCCCCATCCAGGCAGGAGGGTCTGGAGGGCCTCCTTTTCCCCTTTGGCATCTGGAGGCGAATTCTGGGGCAGGAAACCTGTGTCCATAAATCTGAAGGCTTTCTTCAGACCCACTCAGTGACCCAGCCCTAGCCTGGGCCTGTCCCCCTGCCTAGCACTCCAGTTTCACACTGGTCAAAGCCTGCCCTAAACTCAGTCAACCTCTGGCCATGTTTGTTGGGGGCAGGGCAGGGAAACCTGTGATCAGACCAATGGCCTTGAGTCACACCACGGCCACGGCCACGGCCACGACCACGCATGACTCAAGGTCACCAGCACCATTCCAGGGGGGGGGATACCCACTAGGATTTTTTTTTTCTTTTGCAGTACTGAGGATTGAACCCAGGGACATTCTACCTCTGAGCTACACCCTCAGCCCCATTTTTTTATTCCTTATTTTGACTCAGGGTCTCACGAAGTTGCGGAGGCCTCACTAAGTAGCTGAGGCTGGCCGTGAACCCGGATCCTCCCGTCTCAGCCTCCCAAGTACTAGGATTACAAGCATG
>PVJS01007114.1:0-57284 GCA_004027185.1 Glis glis | reverse complement strand
ACTGAAATGAATAGACACTTCATGAAAGAAGAGATACAAATGGCCAATAGATACATGAAAAAATGTTCAACATCATTAGCAATCAGGGAGATGCAAATCAAAACTACTCTAAGATTTCATCTGACCCCAATTAGAATGGCAAGCATTAAGAAGTCAAACAACAACAAATGTTGGCGAGGATGTGGGGAAATTGGGACTCCTCTACACTGTTGGTGGGATTGCAAACTAGTTCAACCACTGTGGAGATCAGTGTGCAGATTCCTCAGAAAACTGGGAAAAGATCCACCATATGATCCAGCTATACCACTATTGGGTATCATACCAAAGGGATTGAAACTAGAAAACAACAGTAATATATGCATACCCATGTTCATAGCAGCACAATTCACAGTAGTCAAATTATGGAACCAACCTAGATGTCCATCACCAGATGAATGGATTACAAAATTATGGGAAATACACACAGTGGAATTCTACTCAATAAAGAAGAACAAAACAACAGCATTCGCAAGAAAATGGAAAGATCTGGAGAACATTATGTTAAATGAGATTAGCCAATCACAAAAAAAGAAGGGACATATGTTTTCATTAATATGCACAACTTAGGGAGTAGTGGGGACACAAAAGGGACTCCAATGACAAAGGAGAACCCTCAGTGGTGCAAGGGAAGGGGTACAAGGGAAGGGGAAGGGTAAGAAAGAAGTGAATCTATGGAATTACTGTCATAAACAATGTGTATATATGAGATTATACCAACATCATTCTCAGTGCTACATGTGGGGGGGGAGGCGAGGGGGAGGCGGGGGGGAGGGACACCAAGAGCTGTGTGCATGTATGTCAACACCAAACTGATACTCATTGTGATGTGAGACTACAATGCACCAATAAAAACATAAAAAAAAGAAAAACTATACTCCAACAAAATGGAAAACCTAGAAGAAACTGAGAAATTTCTAGACATGTACAACCTTCCTAAATTGAATCAAGACGAGATTTCAAATTTAAACCAACCCATAGCAATCAAAGAGATTGAAGCAGCATTAAATAGCCTACCATCAAAGAAAATCCCAGGTCCAGATGGTTTCCCAGGTAAATTTTATAAAACCTGTATACAAGATCTAATCCCAATACTCCTCAATCTATTCCATGAAATAGAAAGAAATGGGACTCTTCCAAATACATTCTATGAAGTCAACATCACATTAATACCAAAACCAAATAGAGACAGCTCAAGAAAAGAAAACTACAGGCCCATATTATTGATTAACTTAGATGCAAAACTTCTAAACAAAATACTAGCAACACACATTCAAAACCACATCAAGAAACTCATACACCACGACCAAGTCAGGTTCATCCCAGGGATGCAAGGCTGGTTCAACATACAAAAAACAATCCATGTAATCCACCACATAAATTAAAGACAAAAATCACATGATCATTTAAATAGACGCTGAAAGAGAATTTGACAAAACCAACACCCATTCATGATAAAAACACTGCAGAGAATCGGAATAGAAGGAGCATACCTCAACATCATAAAGGCAATATACAATAGGCCCACAGGCAACATCATATTGAAAGGGGAAAAACTATGAGAGTTCCCCTAAAAAACAGGAACAAGACAAGGATGTCCACAATCACCTCTCCTTTTCAATATAGTTCTAAAGATTTTAGCCAGAGCATTAAGGCAAGAGAAGGAAATCAAAGGTGTGCAAATAGGAAAAGAAGAACTGAAACTATATCTCTATTTGCAGATGACATGCTATTATACTTAGAAAACCCAACAAACTCAACCAAAAGGCTTATAGAACTGATCAACAAATTCAGCAAAGTGTCTGGATACAAAATCAATCTGAAAAAATCAGAAGCTTTTCTTTATGCCAAACATAAATCCACTGAAAAAGAAATCCAGAAAACACTTCCACTCACAATATCCCCCCAAACAATAAAATACTCAGGAATAAACCTAACCAAGGAGGTAAAAGACCTCTATAAGGAAAACTATAAAACATTGAAAAAAGAAATTGAAGATCTTAGAAGATGGAAAGATCTCCCATGCTCTTGGGTAGGCAAAATAAATATCATCAAAATGGCCATTCTTCCAAAAGTGATGTACAGATTCAATGCAATATCCATTCAATTACCAAGGTTATTCTTCACAGACATAGAAAAATCAGCCCTTAAATTCATTTGGAACAAAAATCCCAGAATAGCCAAAATAGTTCTCAGCAAAAAGAACCATGCAGGAGGCATCACAATACCTGACTTCAAACTATACTACAGAACCATAGTAATAAAAACGGCATGGTATTGGCACAAAAGCAGACACATAGACCAATGGAGCAGAATAAAAGACTCAGAAACAAATCCGCACACTTACAGCCAATTTATTTTTGACAAAGGAGCCAAAAACATAAACTGGAAAAAAGATAGCCTCTTCAACAAATGATATTGTTAAAACTGGTTAACCACATGCAGAAAAATGGAAATAAACCCCACTTTCTCACCGTGGACAAGAGTCAATTCAAGATGGATCAAAGACCTGAACATTAGACTAGAGCACATAGGCACAGGCAATTTTAGAGTTGAGTTGTCAATCAGTGTCCTCTGTGGTCAGGAAATTAGATAATACGGTATAGTCTCTCAGAGAGTAAAAGCTGGCCAGTAGAAATAGCTACAGCCTTGAATTGAGACAAACATGGGTTTAAAATTCTGCCTGTGTACTTAAGGGCTATGTGACTCTAGGAAGTTTTCTAAACTCACTCTTGGTTTCCTCATCTATAATTGGGAATAATAACAGCATACTCCCAAGAGTGCTGTCACGATGAAGAAAGATATTTAATACATACAAAATACCTGATATATGTATTGACATGCTCAATACATAATCACCAGTATTATTACGTAGTTGTCTTTATGACCTATAGATCATTTGTTAGATTGATATTAATAACAAGTTACCACCAATCACAAAAATATACAAATTTCTTTCTGATGTAGGCTCACAAAGGACTTCCACTTAGAGACTTTTGAGGCAGAGCAAAGGACCTGTGAAAAGGAGGGATTAAAAAAGGCCATCTGTGTCTCCTTCTGGGAGGTGGGGGGACGTGAGCAAGGAGGGGAGAGACTCATGGGCACCAGGAGATCAGGACCCACCAGCCCACAAGATAAAAATTCAAATTAAGGATTGAGATTGGTCAAAAGACATTGGTTCTCCAAGACCCAATTCTGACCAATCATAAAAGTACAGAAGGGGAACCTCAATAAGGTTTAAAATCCCACCTCCCAAGAGCTTTGGTGGTTACTCTCTTAGGGGGACTCTTCCCCTGTGTGTGTGGGAGCTGTTTTTGTCTTCTATCTTTCCTTAAACTTTAATATTTCTATACCCTTTGTTAGACCTTGTACTTCATTCATCGAAATCCAGGCACCCCCGTTTCACTATCTGAATTGCCCAGGATACACTAAATTTGGCCACTAAGACATGACACAGGGTCAGGCACCTCCACATTCTTTCTCCATAATCTTCAGCAAGTCTTGTGTCTTGTGGTGTCTCTATTTGTGGGATGCACCTCACATCAGTGGTGTGCAGATGAAGTGAGATAATGGGTCAAAACATGCTTTGTAAGCTTTAATATCACAAAAATGTGAAATCATTGTCTAGTATGGTAGTGCACAAATGCCCCTGAGTTCCATCCTTGCTGCTATAAAAAATGATAAATCATCCTTGACTTTTTAGTTATTCATAACATTTTATGTGCCTAATATCATAAATGTGCTAAATCATCATTGATACCTCATTTATACAGTTTTAACAAATATAAAATATAACATTTAATCCTAAAAATTAAGATCTTTGGCTAACAATCTACCTAATAACCTTAAAAATTACAAGAATAATTTACTAGAAAGGATGAAATTACATATCCATGAACTAATAGTATCTGTACCCCTAAAGCCCAAACACAACTCTTATTTTATTTTTGCTTTTTTGTGTGTGTGTGTGGTGCTGGGGATTGAATGCAGGGGCATTCTATCTCTGAGCTCCACCCCCAGCCCTATTTTATTTTTTATTTTGAAACAGAGTCTCACTAAGTTGCAGAGGGCCTCAGTATGTTGCTGAGGCTGGCTGAGAACTCGTGATCCTCCTGTGTCAGCCTCCCAGGTACTGGGATTGCAAGCTTATGCCACCACACCTGGCTTATTTTGGTATTTTAACTTAGACATTTGAGTTGTTTCGGTGTTTACTCACATCACATAGCTTTCCAACTCATCCCTCTCCTGACATTATATATACTTAATATACGTTGGCTGCTATTATTACAATATTACTCTATTCCCCTGGATGTGCACATACAGCACACCGAACTTACACTAGATCTCAGTTTTTATTTTGCCACTCCAGTAATTAACTGCGGTTCCTAGCTCCTGGTAGCCTGAATCAGTTCTCTCTTTCTCAACACAAACCATTCAATTATGTGCTTACTTCCCTTGAAACTTTGATATCTCACCACTGCTTACGAGAAACATTGCAGACACTTTACAATAACCCAAAAGGCTCTTCCTAGTCCAGTACATTCCTTAACCCTTTCCATCCTCCATCTTCCTTATGCCCCTTCTGAACCATCAGGTTCTGGAAACTTCTCATCTCTTGCCCATGCACCCCAGGGGGTGACATGTCTTTCCTTGTGGCTTCTCTCAGTTTCTCATGGAGCAATGAATGCCAACCCAGATGCCGCTGCTTCTACCACTGCTCCCACTCCTCCAGGAAGAGCGGGTCTGCTTGGGGAGTCAGGATTCTATCGTCTGATAACTACCCACACATTTATTTATGCAGCGTTAATCACATCTCTCTGTAGCTTTCTTCTGTGTTTTTGGTTATGAATTTTATGTCTGTTTCTTTTGTTTATAAAGTGAAGTCTCAAATGCTTAGAAAGTCTCTTGTTCCTCAAGACTTGGGGACCTTCCTTTTCTTCTTCTCTTTTCTTCCTTCCTTCCTTCCTTCCTTCCTTCCTTCCTTTTTCTTCGTTTCTTCCTTTCTTTTTCTTTGTGTGTGTGGTGTGTGGTACTAGGAATTGAACCTAGGGCATTCTACCTCCACGTTACAATCCCAGCCCTTTTAATTTTTGGTTTTTGAAACAGGGTCTCACTAGGTGACTGAGGGCCTCACTAAGTTGCTGAGGCTGTCCTCAAACCTGTGATCCTCTGGTTTCAGCCTCCCAAGTACTGGTCTTCCACTTTCTCAACTGATTAAAGATATAAATAAATATTTGTGAGCCACTGCCTATATCTCTCTTTTTTTTTTCTTTTCTGTGTAATGGGGATCAAGTCTAAGGACATTCTACCTCTGAGCTATACCCTCAGCCCTTTTTGTTTTTTATTTTGAAACAGGGTCTCAGTAGGCTGCTGAGAGTCTCCCTATGTCGCTGAGACTGTCCTCGAACCTGTGATTCTCCTGTCTCAGTCTCCCAAGTACTGGGATTACAGGCTTGCACCATCATACCTGGCTCACTGCTTATATTTTCAAGTTGAAATAGCAGCATGTAAAAGTAATTATGAGTTCTAGATTGCAGCAACATTCTTCTTTTAACACCTCCCATAGAAAGTTCTTAACCTGTCTATGCATATACAATGAATGGGTATATTTTTGAATGAGTTTTTTCTCATATGGCTGATGTGATGCCATGACCATCAGACCGTGGAAAACATAAGCAAAACTGTAATGAAGCTACAAGTCACAGAAGTGGAACCCACTGCTTGCATGGGACTGCTGATCGGAATGCCTAGTTTTCTAATAGCTCTCATGAACCTTGGGTAGCAGATGCTCTTGTGAAAGCACAGCTCGGCTGAGTGCTGCAAAGACAGATTTGCTCTTTCCGAAAGGAGATGCTCTGCCTGGGTTCATATAGTCATCCCACACAGGCGTCCTTTAATATTTCACTCTTTGTGACTAGATTGGATGAAAGTAGCCACCCTGAGCTTCTAGGCAAATGTTACGCATGCCACCAGCTTCTGGGCTGGGACTGGGAGTGTGAAGCCCTATCCTGACCCAAATAGTGGCCACATATTCTTGGTCATTCTGGTAATTGAAATGAAGACAGCATGACACTAGGGAAGTGTTTATGCAATTATATAGTTGAATTATCAGTTGAATTATTAGTTCTTTATTCATATCAATGGCAGGAATAAACAACTCTGAGAGGTCAGGATTGTAGCACAGAAATTTCCTTTCTCCACTGGCTTTGTTTGGTAAGACCCTTGGCATATAATGTTCACAGCACTGAGAACTTGGGCTATCATGTATTAACCACTTCTTTTATCCAGGTACCAGACAAACACATACACACAAGTCCCAGATGTATATGTGAATACACACACACACACACACACACACACACACACTTCTTCAGCAATACTTTGAGAAGCTAAAAGTACTCCATATATAAAATAATAAAGTATTTAAAATGTAGTAATAATGTATATAAAATAATATACATGGATAAGTACCCTTTCATACACGCATCACTTTAATACTTATAATATTCTAACATATTTATCTTTCTAAAGATGAAAAATTGAAACAAGAAAATGGAAGCTCAGAAAGATAAGTACTTTGATAATGATTACACAACTAATAAAGAGCAGAGACTGCTTTTAAACTCGTGGCATGAGAAACATCACTCTTTGTACTTCCTGAGATCACTAAATCAAAATGTTAAGTGTGCCTAGTAATAAAAAGTCAAATGTTACAGAAAAATACTGAAGAGTAGTATAGCTGGGCCATATACATATTTATAGCAGCACAATTCACAACAGCCAAATTATGGAACCACCCTAAAAAATGTGGTATATGCACACGATGGAATTTTAATTAGCCATAAAGGAAAATGGATGCAACTAGTAAATATTAGGAGAGACTATCCAGTCTCAGAAAGTGAAGGATGGGCCAGGCGTGGTGGCACACGCTTGTAATCCTAGTACTTGGGAGGCTGAGACCGGAGGATCGCAGGTTCGCGGCCAGCCTCAGCTACTTAGTGAGGCCCTCCACAACTTCTGAGACCTGGTTTCAAAATAAAGTATAAAAAATAGGGCTGGGGGTGTAGCTTGGAGGTAGAATGCCCCTGGGTTCAATTCCCAGTACTGAAAAAAAAAATAAAAAAGAAAGTGAAGGGTGGTATATTTTCTTTCATATGTGGAAACTAAGGAAAAAATAGAGAGGGACTTCACATAAATGAGGAGAGAGGCCAGTAGAATAGTGGAAAGGGATTGGGGGAAAGGAGGTGAGGACAGGAAAAAAGAGAACTGATGAAGGAAACAGTTCAAATCATGCTACGTCCATATATGAAAGTATCACTACCAGTCTCACCATTGTGCACTGGGGGTGGGGAGCAGGGTGCAGTGTAGAGGGAAACACACCAAGTCACACCAAGTGCTGTGTGCATGTATGTTTGTATCACTTTGAACCTCACTATGATGTATAATTACAATGAATCAATAAAAGTATAAAAAATGACTGGGAGGGAGATGGAGGGAAAAGGGAAGCAGGGGAAGGAAATAGACTAATGTTACGTGAGTATGTGAATGTATCACTATGACTCTCACTATCATGTACAATTAGAACATACTGCTACAAATTAATGAAAAGTCCAATATAATAATTTGTAAGGCCAGGGCTCTGATGTTCTGAATCTAGCAACAAATCACATCAAATTTCTAAAAAGCAATTTTGCAGAGTTCTAAGCAGACATTTTCTTTCACTAGTTGCGTTACCAGAATCCAAACTTTCTATATGTGCAAAATGAGAAGTTTGTCATTGAATCTCTAGGCAAACATGCATTAAGATAATCACTTATATTTATTGTGTGATTTAGATAATAGATGATTCACAAATGAGCAAATCAGTGCATATTTTAGATGTACCAGTAGGTTACTACTGAAATAAAATCCTAAAATAAACTCTGAATTCACAGCGATTCTTTCCTGAAGCTCCATTTTATTGCTAAATCTAGATCTCCTCATCCTGGTATTTCTCATCCTCTTAATATGTAAATTCAGAAAATAAAGTTGTATTTTACCATAACTTTAATTTTTGCTCCATGATATGCAAGCTGCCAAATGTAATTCTTATACGCCTTCCATCTTTTAACTTCTGTCTTTTCTTGAGACTATCATACAAAGGGATGAAAAAATTATGCTAATGTAACACTATAACAGATAAAACAAACACAATTGCCTAATGCTCAGAAAGATTGTCAATAAGAAACACTAGATGCAACACACCAATGTTTCCAAGAAACCTATAATTGGAGGCTGGTGGATATTTAGCTTAATGAATTACAAAAAAAATCACATAAAATAAGGGGACATTAATAAATCTATTAGAGATAGAATTCCATATCCCCAAATGGTGCAAAGCTTTGTGCTTTTAAAATTTGCTATTCTCAGGCAAAGAAGTCATATGTGGATCTTAATAACTATTTTTAATTTTAGAAAAATTCTCTTTGGAAAATTGAACCATCTGTTTATTGAAACAATCCTTTGCAAAGCTAACAAGGTCACTCGAGGTCAAAACCCATATCTAAGTTGGTTTAAGCTTAGGGTAACCTAAATAGTGTGTCAAATTGGACTACCAGATATATAAAATGACATCATACACATTTAAAAAAAACTCTTCTCAGATTTTACATTCCTTGCGAAGGTCTGGTTTTAAGGGCAAGATTTGGTGGGCGGGGGCAACCTATTGGAATTCAAAAGTACATTTAACATTTGTTTATATTTCCACATCATTATGCTAGATTTAAGCTGTCAAACTAAGTTGATAACAAATGTTAAGTATAGAAATGTATACAGCAGCCGGCCTACTGCCAAAGTAGGCAAACAAAGAACTCTTGTCAGAGGGATACAAATTCCAAAGTTAAATGCAAGGCAATATTTTGAGGGCAAGGCTTGCTTTTTATCTGTAATGAAATGGTTTCTTTAAAATGCCTTTAACTTGCACAACACAGCCAAATGGATACGTCTTGCAGTGGAATTCTGCACAATGATTCACCTACAAAACTAGCTCTATGCATGTGATTATTGTATGCCTGCACTGAAAATTACCTTGAGCAAATCAGACAAGGGATAAAGCATAGATGTCAAAAAAACACCAACTTTCTACTGCTTAATATGGATGAATCATGTGCAGCTTTGTTCTCACTCTTTTGTTAAAGAAATGAATCGATGTGGAAGACATATGTAAAACTATCTTATTTATAGTCCCTTGGTATACTTCTCTCATTTATTTTAATAGCAAAAGATAAAATAGTTACATCTATTAAAGCATCTATTTCATGACCAACATTCTAGAAGGTACAAAAATATAATACTTGCTTCCTCCACGCAAAAGATCTATAATTTAGTTTCAGAGATAACTTGTCAACTAATAATGCAGAAATTGTGATAAATATAAGAATCATGAAAATGCAGTGAGATGACTGAGTTATTATCAATAATGTATGTTGAGATATATTTTGATATCTAATACTTGTCTATGGCAGGGAAATTGGAAGAATGGAAAAAAAAGTCTGTAATCAAATAGGCCCAACTTTTAATCCTAGAAGTTATTTGCTGCCAGAGTGAGGAAATAATTAGGTCTCATTTCCTGTGCTTTTTCAAGTTGAGGATAGCAACACTCAAAGGGTTATAGCAAGTAATAAATGATACAAATTATTACACATATATTGCACCTCCATCCAAAACACAAATAAATATTATTTTCATTGTCTATTTCATATGAATTAGGTTCTCAATAAATAATAGTTGTTTGAGTGAATAAGAAGTGTTATGAAGGAAATTATATGATCCTTCAAAGGAAAGAATGATTGCAGGATAAAAAAAAAACAAAGAAAATAAGAGTTCAAAAAATTAGGAAAACTATAAACCAATCCAAGAAGAGATTAACTAGTTTTTAATTTTCCTAACTTCTATCATTATAATGACAAAAAAGTAAAATATATTAATTTTCAGCAAAAATAGTGGAAATGAAGAACTGCTTATGGAAATTTTTTTTTTTTTTGCGGTACTGGGGATTGAACCCAGGGGCATTCTACCTCTGAGCTACATCCCCCAGCCCTATTTTTTATTCTTTATTTTGAAACAGTGTCTCACTAAGTTTTGAAGGGCCTCACTAAGTAGTTGAGGCTGGCCGCAAACCCGGATCCTCTGGTCTCAGCCTCCCAGGTAGAACCCGGATCCTCTGGTCTAAGCCTCCCAGGTACTGGGATTTCAAGTGTGCGCCACCATGCCCGGCTTGGAAGTTTTTCTAAATAAAGGTGAGATCAAGCTGGGCATGGTGGCACACACCTGTAATCTCAGTACTTGGGAAGCTGAGACAGGAGGATCATAGGTTCAAAGCAAATTCTCTGTAATTTTGCAAGACCCTATTTCAAAATAAAAAAAATGAAAAAGGCTGGGGGTATAGCTCAGCTATACTATATATAGTATATATATGAAAACAGGGAAGCTTGCTGATCTGTTTTCATTAGGTTCAAAATTATCAAATTTATTAACTTCATTTTATACAAAATTCTCCAGATTAAATTCCTTGGCTTCTTATAGATCTTAATAATTATTATAGGTAAAGATATGAATAGATATGATACAGATATAGATATGAAATGCAACAAAAATGACATAATGATAAATGATTAATCATGGATAATTAACAATTATTTGAAACCTAGACATTCAAAATTACTCTTTCTTTTTTATTATCAAATATGTATTAATTTTTTTTTTTGCGGTACTGGGGATTGAACCTAGGGGCATTCTATCTCCAAGTCAAACTCCCAGCCCTATTTTTTATTCTTTATGTTGAAACAGGGTCTCACTAAGTTGCGGAGGGCCTCACTAAGTAGCTGAGACTGGCCATGAACCCAGATCCTCCTGTCTCAGCCTCCCAAGTACTGGGATTACAAGCGTGCACCACCACGCCCAGCTAAATATATATTAATTTTTACTGTGAAAATTTTCAACCATTTATAAAAATATGCTCCTTTTCTTATTAAATATTACTCCAGATATTTTGTTTGCTATTATTTTATGTGGCATAGAATACTGAATTCAGAGAAAGTACTCCACCACTGAGCTATATCTCCAGTCCCAGACATTTTGTAGAAAACATAAAAATAAACAACAACAGGCAGGGCATGGTGGCGCACGCTTGTAATCCCAGTACTTTGGGAGGAGGAGAACGGCCAGGTTTGCAGCCAGCCTCAGCTCTCTCTCTCTCTCTCTCTCTCTCTCCCTGTCTCTCTCTCTCTCTACTTAGTGAGGCCCTCTGCAACTTTGTGAGACCCGGTTTCAAAACAAAGTATAAAAAATAGGGCCGGGGGTGTAGCTCGGAGGTAGAACACCCCTGGGTTCAATCCCCGGTACCGCAAAATAAATAAATAAATAAATAAATAAATAAATAAATAAATAAAATAAACAACAACAATTTGTGAGGGGCTAGAATGTGCTCTACAAATATACCAACAATGCAACAATTTTATGTAACAATGGATATTCTATCCTCATAAACTAGTCTTTGTGGTAAAACTACTCTTTGTTAAATTTTAAAAATTTCTCCAAATAATTATATGTCAATATGGTAGGAACATCTGGGTGTGTTAATGCATACCTGTAATCTCAGCCACTTAGGAGGCTGAGGCCTGAGGGTTGCATGGTTGAGGCCAGCCTGGACAACTTAGTGAGATCCTGTCTATGAATAAATAAATAAATAAGTAAGTAAGTAAGTAAGTAAGTAAGTAAATGCTGGGATTAGCCTGGCACAGAAAGCCAACGGTTATGTTTTCTCTATTATGTGGAAGATAGAATGAAAATAGGAAGCAAAAGGGACTTCAGTCCAATGAGAGAAAACAGTAGAGTAGTGGAAGGGGATTGGGGGAAGGAAATGGAGAGGGGAAAAAGGAGGGCTGAGGAAAGGAACAGTTCAAATAAGGTTATGTCCATAAAAGGTTTTATTACCAATCTCACTAACATATATGTGGAGGGAGAATGGAGGAGGGGTGTATACAGAGGGAAATACACCAAGTGATGTGTGCATGTATGTTTGTATTACTTAGAATCTCATTATAATGTATAATTACATTGTACCAATATAATTATTATTTATTTTTTGGCAGTACTGGGGATTGAACCCAGGGGCATTCTACTTCTGAGCTACACCCACAGCCCCATTTTTTTTTATTCTTTATTTCAAAACAGGGTCTCACTAAGTTGCGGAGGGCCTCACTAAGTAGCTGAGGCTGGCCGCGAACCCGGATCCTTCGGTCTCAGCCTCCCAAGTACTGGGATTACAAGTGTGTGCCACCACGCCTGGCTTAAAATTAATTTTACTTAATCTTTATAGTGTTTCTTAAATATTCTAGGTATTCTGTAGGATTTGGTGACAATCATCAAGAGCTTCTCTGTATGAACATTGCATAATTTATTCAGCCTTATTACTTAAATTGCCACAATTTCCTCTCTGTCTCATATTTATTCTCCTCTGAACCATTCTTCATAAATGTAACTGACATCTAATTAAACATGATCATAATAAAATTATTAAAAAATAAAAGGGCTGGGGATGTAGCTCAGTGGCAGAGGGCTCCTGGGTTTAATCCCTAGTACCACACACAAATACACACTAGCACACACACATGTGCGTAGAAACAAACCTTTCTGTAGTCTGGGTGTCCACAGCACAAGAGGGCCACAGATTTTGAAAAGGAATACCATGTATCTTTATTTTCACTCGCCTCTAATTAAAACTCAACATTTTCTTGTATTATGAATGTATGTAATTGTAGTAGGCTGTCTCTAAGTTGGCCTGCAGGGATTCCTACGTTTTGATATGTACGTCCAGCTCAAAGCCTCTCCAGTAAAAGCAATGGGATGCTACTTTTGAGATTTGATTTCCAAAGGACTGTGCTTCTATCTGGAGCATTCTCTGTTGTTCTAGCCTTACCCTGAGGGAGATCAGCGGCCATGTTGTGCGTTGCTCCATGGAACACTTGTTAACCAGGCTCTGATATCTCTGATAAATAATCCGTGAGGTCCTGAGAACTGCTAACAGTTACCTGAGGGAGCCACCATTAGGATCTTCCCTTAGTCACATCAGGAGATGACTTCAGGCTCAGCCAACACTGTAAATGTAGCCATGTGACAGACTCTGAGGCAGGGGCACCCAGCTAAACTATACTCAGATTTCTGACTCTCGTAATCTGTGAGATGACTAATGTTTGTCGTGAGCTTTGAAGTTTCCGTGTTGTTTGTTCTGTGACAATAGATTGCCAAGACAGATTTTGGTACCTAGAAGTAGGGTGCTACCCTGCCAGGTACTTTAAAATATGGAAGTAGGTTTGGAAGTAGATAGCCAGTGGAGGCTGAAAGAATGTTGAGAAGTGTGATAGAAAACTCCTAGCTAGGAAGCCAGGTGTGGTGGTGCATAACTGTAATCCGAGTATTTGGGAGGCAGAGACAGGGAGATTGCAGGTTCGAGGCTAGCCTCAGCAATTTAGGGAGATTCTCAGCAACTTAGTGAGATGCTCAAAAACTTAGTGAGACCCTCAGAAACTTAGGAAGACCCTGTTTCAAAATAAAAATAAATAAAATAAAATAGGGCTAGGGATATAGCTTGGAGGTAGAATCCCCTTGGGTTCAATCCCCAGTACCAGAAAAAAAAAAAGGAAAAAAGAAAACTCCTACAATCTGGACTTTGAAATCTGGACTCAGGAGGAAATGATTACATGGAGTTGGAACCTGTAGGAAAGGAGAAAGCTTGTTTTGTAGTGACAGAAAGGAGCGACATTATTGTTTGCTCTCATGTGGAAAGTCGCGAAGGTGCCCAATGAACTGTATGATCTAGTTAAGGTGATTTGCAAAGTGTTGAAGGTATTACTTGTTTTTTCTTGCTTCTTATAATAAAATGTGAGAAAAATATATAAATTGAAGGAAGAACTGTTCCAAAAAAAGGTGACAGGACTTTTGAAAATTCTCAGCCTCTCCAGGTGGCAAATGATGTTAAAATTAAGAAATGGGTTCTGAGTACAGATGAGATCCCGGGCCTGGCAGGAAAATGTGGTCTAGAGATAAAAGCTGACTTTCATCCTTTTGTTAATAGAAATATTAAAGTGAGACCCAAATTTCTGGGCCACAGAAGCTGTGAGGTAGGTGCTTGGTGTATTAAGCCACTCCATTTGGGGGTCATTTGTTACATAGCTGTAGGAAGCTAGTACAGTGTTAAACCACAGAGAGTTAATAGTACCATGGCTGTGTCATTATAGAAATCTCATCTCACATTACAGTACATATGTCAAAAATACCTGGGAATATAATTTATATTCAACATTACACCATTTTCACATCCCTCCTCAAATAGCACTGTATCTGTGAGCACACAGTAGAGACTGAGCCCCACAAGCAGGGGGTTCCTGGAAGAAGGAAGATGGTGAGATTGTAGGGTGAGGCAACAGGTTGGGTAAACATTGTGAAGAAACAAAAAGCAGGTTGTTTCACAGAACTAAGAGGCCATTTATATCTATTGCCAAAGGAGAGGCTTATGGGCATACCTACTCCTAACAGCAGCACAGGTCTTGCCATGGAAACTTCAGGAATCTCTGGTCAGTTCTCTCCACAGAGACAAATAACCTCGTTTCTAAACATTCTTTTCACTTCTTGGTGTAACTGAAATATGGGTCTTTTCTGAATATACAGTTACCTTGGAATCCTCCTAAGGCGTGATTTTGTCCACACTCTTGGTGTTGTTCAGCCTAAAGGCTGGGTAGCTTGCTTCTCTCCTCCTTCCAGTTCCTTCTGTTCCAATGAAATCCCTGGCTTTGATGTCGGGCCATGAAACTCTACTGCTCACCACACCATCCTATGACAGTCATCTATTGATCTCTGATTATTCCTCCTCCTGCTTTGAACATTTTTATTCACTTTTTTTTAGCATTAACAAACTTTATAAACCCCCCAAAATTACAATGATTCAAAAACTCTATTTTTGCTGGCAAAAATTAACTTGTGAGAACATAGCAATTATTGCCTCACTACCCCCAAAACCCTATAATCCTAAAGAAATATGGAATGCTTTATGAATTTGCATGTCATCCTTGTGCAGAGGCCATGCTAATTTTCTATATTTTAGTATATGTGCTGCGAAGCAAGAATTTTTATTCGCTTTTAACACTAGTCCTTGCACTTCATCCTGATCACCTTTTATTTCCTTTTTCTTTTATTGGGCGCATTCTAATTTTACATCATAATGGGGTACAATGTTAGAAAGATACATGCATACAACTCTTGTTGCCCTCCCCACCAGGTCCCCCCTATCCTTACCCCTCAAATCTTTGAGATTGGAATTGTCAATTTTGTGTATGTTCATAGCATTATTTTACTATTGCATTCTTTATGACCAACTTTCATTTAGAACTGTGCTGCAGCTGGGCATGGTGGTGCATGCCTGTAATCCCTATACTTTGGAGGCTGAGACAGAAGGATTGCAGATTCAAGGACAGCCTCAGCAACTTAGGGAGATTCTCAGCAACCTAGCAAGACCCTGTTTCAAAACAAAAAGTAAAACAGGGATGGGGGTGTAGCTTGGAGAGAGATTGCCTCTGGGTTCAATCCCCAGTGCCAACAAATAAACAAACAAACACACACAACCTTCCTTTCCCTCTCTCTTTTGCAGGGTCAGACAACTACATCTTCTGAAACCCTGCTCATTTTCTATTACGAGCATTTCCTCTAACAGGTTATCTTGCACATTTAGTCTGTTCTTGGCATGTACTTCTCTTGAAGTCCCAAATGCACACAACTGGCATCCATACATCTGAGCAGAGTTGGACAAGTATATACAACCTTGCCCATCATCATCATCTAAGATCCATGGCCACTAACTTTACGTGACTCATTCACTCTTCTCCTGACCAAACTATACATTCCTTTCTCTTTTTCTCTCCACAATCTCATCCCTCCATTCTTACACTGTAATGATGCCTTGATTTTTACTTTCCTAAGAAACTAGCTGCAAATTGAAGAAAGCTTTCAAAAATATCTGTTGACACACAAATAAATCTACCTCCATCTGTGTTAGTGTAATGGTTTGGATTTAGAATGTCCCCCTCACCCGGTAACAAGGTAGCAATGTTGGAAGTGGAGCTTGGTTGCTAAGGAGGGGGTCTTGGGGGTATGGCCCTGGGGATCACATATGGTTCTCTCCTTGCCCTGCTTTCTCTATGCTTTCTCCCTGAGTCCCCACCATGTGAGAGCAGAGCTTTTGAGTGCTCGTTCTCTTTGCTTCCCACCGCCATGCCTTGAGCACCACAGATGCTGGCCTCACATGGACTGAACTCAAAAATCGCCAAAAACTGAGCAAATAAATCTTCCTTCCTCTAAATTGTGTGAACAGTTGTTTTGGATTATAGAAGTGAGAATGTTGACTGAAACAGTTGTATACTCTGCATTCCATTCTGAACATGGATGCATTCTTCCTGTTTCTAAGGAGAAGACCTTCATTGTATCCTAGATTTTTGTTGTTGTTGTTGTTGTTGTTTTTTGTATAGGGCCAAATAGCAAACATTTTAATATTTGTAGGTTATATGGATTTTGTTGGAAGTATTCAACTTTTTGCCATGGAATCATGAAAATAGCTACAGAAAATACAGGATCAGACTGGTGCAGCCATATTTCAATTTATAAATGCTAATGGTGAGCCAGATATAATCCATGAGTTGTAGTTTGCTGACTTCTATTCTAGATCACTACTGTGACCCCTATTTCCAATTCTTCTCTTCCCTAGTTAAGAACATAACTCCACCAAAATTCTCTTCTCTCTCTCTCTCATTTTTTTAAAAAACTGCTTCATCAAAATACAAAAATGTTAGTATCCTTCCCACTTAAAAAGATAATGCTTTGTTATTGCTACTTATCCTCAAATGACTTCCCCATTTCTCTTCCTCATTTCCCTCTTCCATATTCTAATGTTTCTTCTGATTTGTTCTTAGTCTCACTACAATAAGTGTTAACTTCTATGGTTCCAATACACAGTTAACTTAAGTTCACCAATGACCCTCATATTACTAAATCCAAAGATATACTTAACTTTTTATTTTACTTGTTCTTTAATACAATTAGTCCCTTCCTCTTCTTTCTTCCTTTCTTCCTTCCTTCCCTCCCTCCCTCCCTCTCTCCTTCCTTCCTTCCTTTCTTCCTTCTTTCCTTTCTTTCTTTTTTTTCTGCGGTATCGGGGATTTAACGCAGGGGCGTTCTACCTCCGCGCTATGCCCCCGGCCCTATTTTTTATACTTTATTTTGAAACCGGGTCTCATGAAGTTGCAGAGGGCCTCACTAAGGAGAGAGAGAGAGAGAGAGAGAGAGAGAGAGAGAGAGAGAGAACTGAGGCAGGCCACGAACCCGGATCCTCCGGTCTCTGCCTCCCAAATCCTTTCTTTCTTTCTTTCTTTCTTGTTTGTCGTACTGGGGATTGAACCCAGAGGCATTCTACCTTTGAGCTACACCCCCAGCCCTTTTTATTTTTTGTTTTGAAATAGGGTCTTGCTAAGTTGTGAGAGTCTCGCTAAATTGTTAAGGCTGTTTTCAAACCTGAGGTCTTCTTGTCTCAGCCTCCCTAGTACTGGGATTAGTCATGCTCTACCACATCTGGCTCCCTTCCTCCTCTTGAAACACAATTTTCACTTAATTTCCCAGCCTTCCAATGGTGTTCTAGGTCCAGGTTGTAGCAGCTCCAGAGAACTGATGGCAAAATAATCAGAAAATTTGTGAGCCAGTTTTTAAACCATTTGTACATTGAACTCAGTCATTTGTATGGCAAAGTACATTGATAGGAGTGGTGAGTATAGAAATAGGCAAACATTTTTAAAAATCAGAACTTTTAAAACTCGCAAGGTTTTTTTTACAATTATACAGAGATTTTTCTTATCATCTTTGTATGCCCTGGCTTACCAAGTATATTCTGACTTTGGTTGTAGTCTGCTTCTATTCAGACACATACACTCTTTCCTGCTTGTCTTCCTGATTGCTAGTCAATATAGATCCCCAAGGCTTGCATGTGCACTTAAGAGTTCTCTCTGATTTTGTTCTTGTTTTTCACTCTGACAGAGTATTTTCTCCACACTGACATCCAGAATGATTCATTTGAATAAGTAAATTAAATTTTACAATTTCTTTGAAATCTCCCCCTCCCCTCTTCCTGGCTTATCTCATTCCAAGTGAAAGCCAAATTTCTTACATAGCATCTGGCCCAAGATCCATCTCATATCCTAATCTTCAGACACTAATACTCAACACTCACTCCACTACAGAAATACTGGTTTCTTGTTTCCTCTCCACCTTAGGTGTAAAAGCATGAAGACAGGTAGAACAAACAGGAAGAACAGAAGTCCTACATATTAAGAAATGGACACTGTCAAAGTTTTCTGTGATTACATGGAGCTTGTGAGACAAATCTGAAACCTGAGGTGCTCCGAATCAACAGCTGTTTTCACTAAGGGACATGTGTTGGGTCCCATGGCACTTACTTGCTAAATGGGAACCTAAAAGATGCTAAAGGGCTGAGCCATAAAAGAAATATTTTTACACTGAAAACTAAAATTAGAAGGGATTATTTGTACAGTGAAAACTAAAATAGAAGCAACACAAAAGTGAGTAAACACAGCAAACAATGCCTCATGAGATACAGAGGAAGAGGCCAGTCATGTCGGTGTGTGTTTGTAATATGGGTCAAAGAAAATTTTTATCTATGAAATAGTCTAATTTTGTCATTTCCCATGCCTTGAGAGTCAAGATTCTTATTAAGAAAAAGAGAAGATAGAGCTGAAATATAGAAGACACTAAGAAAAACCTCTGGATGTATCCTAACTCTGCCCCCTGAAAAAGCTTAGAAACAATGATTAATAATCAATCCAAGAGCAAACCTAGCATGGAGCTGTTCTCTTGAAATATAATTTCCCCAAAAAGAAGTCAGAGTTTCTTTGAAAAGTGGCTGCTCCTACGTCTAGGATAGGAAATGTACAAGGTAATTCTGCAACATCTTAGCATAGCAAGAACATTATAAAAGATTATCAGAGTCATGTCTCAAGTTTGTAGGAACCAATTTAAAAAGACTCTATCTACTGGAGGTAAGAATATTTAAGTCAATAAGAACAACATTTATAATGGATTGATGCTCATTTAATATTTTTATGTCTATGAGTCTATAACTATTTAAGATAGCTAGGTGGTCGCCGTGTAAGAATGACTAGAACTAATTCATCTTTTAGAAAAAGTGAGCAAAGCAGAAGGGTCCAGCATATACCTGTTTTCCTGATATGAAAGGTACAGCCGTCAAATAATGGGCGATAGTAGTCTCTCTTCTCTCTTTTTAAAAATTATTTCAGCCAGTATTTTTTTTTTTTTTTTGTGTGTGTGTGTGTGTACGTGTGCTACTTGGGATTGAACCTAGGGCATCTTGCCTCTGAGCTATATCCCCAGCCCTATTTTATTTCTTATTTTTGAAATAGGGTCTCACTAAGTTGCAGAGAGCCTCGCTAAGTTGTAGAGGCTGGCAGTTGAACTTACAATCCTCCTATCTCAGCCTCCCAACTAGTAGGTTTACTGGTGTGTGCCATCACACCTGGCTCCAGCCAGTATATTTAAAGATTATTATCATTTTGCAACCTTTCATGGAATTAATAAATCTAGGCAGCTA
This sequence comes from Glis glis, assembly GCA_004027185.1. Classification (NCBI taxonomy): domain Eukaryota; kingdom Metazoa; phylum Chordata; class Mammalia; order Rodentia; family Gliridae; genus Glis; species Glis glis. The sequence continues at coordinate 37,549 of PVJS01007114.1, read as the reverse complement.
ACATCAATAGAGTGAAAGCAGACATTGTGTGCCTTCTCTTTGCAAGATTATAGACCTACCAAATGGATATGATCTGAACCACTGAACCACAATGCCAATATACAGAAAATTCAGAGTTCAGAAAAACATTGAATTACAAATGGGAGAGTCAACAGGCCAAACTGGGCTCTGTAACAGATAACTTGTAAGAAAAAATAAATGGGTGAAAGGGTAACCTGTAGCTCAGTGGAGCTCTAAAAGGAACACTATGTTATAAAACAGCACATGTTACCTCAGAAATATGTGCAATACTTACGGTTTTATGTATCAGTTAAAATAAATTTAATTTAAAAAAGTAAATGAATTTATACAAAACTGCAAAAAATGAACACATTTGATAGTATTCATTGTTAGGATCATGGGAAGAACTATTCTAAAATACAGTAGCATGGTAAATTGGTGGAACGTCAAAAATGAATAAAACTAAGCTAAAAGCTCTAAGGAAACATACTTATATGTTGAAATCATATAGAAAAGTAGGGAAGTAATTATTTTAAAAGCCAAATTAATGGTTCTTTTTGCCTGGATGGGGAGTTTGTGAGTTGAATGGGACACATGGAAGGGCTTCTAAGATGACTTGGGAGGCTAAGACAGGAGGATCACAGGTTTGTAGTCAGTCTCAGCAACTTAGCAAGGCCCTCTGCAACTTAGAGCCTGTTTCAAAATTAAAAAAGAAAAAAAATAGAGCTGGGGGTGTAGTTCAGAGGTAGAATGCCCTTGGGTTAAATCTCCAGTAACACACACACACACACACACACACCAAAAAAAAGAACAAGAAAAGAAACATATATACATGTATATACATATATACACTCACATAAATATAAATAGAAAGAGAGAGAGAGAAAGAGAGAGATATGATTGGAAGCCAGCCATCCATTTCTTGACCTGAGCTACAGGGGTATTCTTATATTTATTCACTAAGTTTTATATAAATATATATTTTTAATCTGCATTTTGTTTTATAAGAATAGGTAAAAAATGTTATTGTCATACTTCTGATCAAATTATTAAAAAACAAGTGAGGAGAACCACTCTATTGAGAATACTCAATATCATTGCTATGATATTAAAAACACAAATTTGACTATTAACAAAATTATTAAAATATTCCTTTTTTGACATAAGGAAAATGTCAGTTAGAGTTAACTATTATATGGAGCCGGATTTTATCAGTGAAAAAATGCAAGCAGGAGGTTCCCACTTACCATCCTTTCTCTCTTTGTTCTTCTTTTTACCATAATAATGAGCTCTTGGGAGACATTTGAAACTTGGGGTAGATCACACTTGAAGGAATATTATTCAAGAAGATGTAAGGCAGAAGCAGATAGGTTGGAGGGAGTCCTGCATCCCTGGAAAACCTGTAATCATTCTCAGCAGATAACTGATTATTTGTCTGGCATTTGTTTAAAGGGGAAGCTTTCCTCCAAAGTTGGATGAGGGAAGGTAGGGTGCAGGCATGATAAAGAACAGTAAGCGGTCTAGGAACAGTAACGACCATAAAGCTTTTATGATTTTTTAATATTGCCAGGAAGCACATAAAAGGCTCCCAGAGCTGACTAGATACTATTAAAATAATAATTCTGTTTTCATTGCTGTGAATTAAAGTCTTTCATACATTGCACACTCAAGGCAGGAAAATAAAATTAACTCTAATTTCAAATGCTCTGTGACATTATGCAGTTTTTCCGATTACAAGACATGCGTCATGATTTTAAGGAGTCAGCAGAGCATACCATACTTGCATAAGAAATGTTGATTATTCTAGTGCAAGTAGGTCCCTTAATGAGTATTAAACTCTTTATAGAAACTGTCTTCAGACAAATAAAAGTCAGTCACTGAAGTAACATAGGGTTATTTTTTTATTTGGTAAATTTCCCACAGGGAAATTTAAGTCTTATGACTTAATGATGCTTTTAAAGAGGGATTATTTATGAAATTAGTTTCATCCCCACTTCAAGGAATATTGAAATCATACTGAATTTGAAGACAGGAGAGCTGGAGTAAAATTCTGATTCCATTCCTTGCAAACTGGGTGACTTTGGGTGACTTATTTAACTTGTCTAAGTTTATACAAAGACAACTGAGTGATGTACAAAACAAGAAAACTGAGCTATATACTCACCGAGGTATAGAACAAGAAAACAGAACTGTGTACATGCCAAGGTATAGATCTCAAGTTTGTAAGAGTCTATGTCCATCAGTATTCTTGAGTTTATCAAGAGGATTTAAGGGCTGTGTTTATTTACTTATCATTTGTCATATTTATTTATTTATTTGAACCAGGTCTTCTAACTCTCTCCTGATCCTCATGGCCATTGAGACCTCCCTCCATGGTCTTCACCTCTTTTCTCTCTTTTTGTCCTTAGAGTATTTGCTGCTTAAAACCATTGGATGACTTCCTATTGCTCTTAGATTAAGATCAACGTTCTGGACATATCAACTAAGTCCTGTAAAACCTGGTCCATGTCTGCCACTTAAGTTTCATTCCCAGCTACTTTTCTCCCTTCCATTGGTGATAAGTGGTCACAGAACAGACTCTGGCTCCCATCTGGGCCTAGCTCTAGAACTTAGTGGTATCTTTGACCAAATTTCTTAAACTTTCTGGGCCTTGGTTTCCTAATAGGTAAACAATCTGATAACAATAGTAGTTACTTATTGAATTAATGGTATATTAGAACAATGCCTGGGAAATAAGAGTATAATATTTGTTATTACCACTTGGACTTATTCCTGCAATCTTATATTTTATTTTCTACTCATTGTGTCCTTTTTTTTCTTTTTCTTTTTTCTTTTTGTATTAAGGATTAAACCCAGGGGCATTCTTTCTCTGAGCTATGCCCCCAACACTTTTTCTTTTTATATTGAAACAGAGTCTTGCTAAGTTGATGAGGCTGGCCTCGAACCTGTGATCATCCTGTCTTAGCCTCCCACTGCTGGGATTAAAGGTGTGTGCCACCACACCCATTTTTTTTCCTTTCTTTTTCCCCCTCCTTTCCCTGAGTTTTACTAAATTCATCAAGATTTTTAAATTCCCCCATTTTTTCTTTAACTGGTTTTGAAGTTATTCGTGTTCTACTTTTTTATGACCTCAGATAATCTCATAATTTTCATTTTATTGTATTATTTATGCTCTTTTTAGGGGAACTTCTCTGTGTGTGTGTGTGTGAGAGAGAGAGAGAGAGAGAGAGAGAGAGGAGAGATGGGTGAGAGGAGAGAGGAGAGAGGAGAGAGGAGAGAGAGAGACTGGGGATTGAACCCAGGGGTATTCTACATTTAAGCTACATCTTGGCCTTTTTCTTTTTATTTTGAAACAGGTCTCCCTAAATTGCTGAGGCTGGCCTTGAACCTGCAATTCTTCTGTCTCAGCTTCCCAAGTACTGGGATTACAGCATGTGTCACCACACTGGCTAGGCAACTTCTTTTGGATGGGTATCTCATAAACCTTTAAGGGAATTTCTCTATTGGTGTTTAAATTTGTAGTCCCTGCCAACACACACACACACACACACACACACACACACACACATCTTGTGACTGTTTACCATTTTTCTCAGCAGCAGAGATTCCAGTGCATTATATATATAATATATGATATATATGATATGATATGATATATTATATATAATATATGTGTATATATACACATACACACATGCATACAAACATAAATATGTATGTATATATATTTCTGGTTATATATGTATATATTTTGATTAGTATTTGCTTTATGAAAGGATATATGAATATTCCATATATTCCTTACATAAGTAAATAAATAAATTGGCTGTAGCAAATTTGGAGCTACCTTCTTTTCTGAAAAATACTCCATGTTTTGCAATCTTCATGTTCTATAGAGTATTTTTATTCCTTCCATCTCAGCAACCTAAAATCTCAGAAGGTTTCTCTCCAAAGATATCTTCATAAAGGCTTTGCCAAAGTTAAACATATAAGCTTTTCAAATAAATTTTCCTTTTTTTGGTACTGAAGATTGAGCCCAGGGACATTCTATCACTGAGCTACACCCCCAGTCCTATTTTATTTTTTATTTTGCTGAGTTGCTGAGACTGGCTTGAACCTGTCATCCTCCTGTCTCAGTCTCCCAAGTAGTGGGATTACAGGTGTGTGCCACTGCGCCTGGCTTGAGTTTTCCTTTTGACATCCTCGAATTTTAATTATTCCCTTCTTTCTCATTTTACGAGTACATTTGGGATCTATGTAATCAGAAGGCCCTTACTCTGACAGTACTACTTGCTTATCTTAGCTATGCCATAGAAATGCTCCTGAAGATGGTCAACTCATTGACAAAGGGAAGAAGTCAGCCAATACAGATGTTATTTTTGAATTCGCATTTTAAAAATGTTATAATTTTAAAAATCAATAATTATCTTTAGGGTGTTTGTATGAAAAAAATCAAATAATATGGCAGTAACTGTCCTGTGTTTCTTCATTTTGCCTATTTCTTAAAACCGAGTCGCGGCTGCTCTTTGTTGATGATTTATGTTCTATCAGGTTCGCCACAATGTCCACCACTTCTTTGCGGTTTAGACTGTCAGTTTCACTCATTATATGTCTGTCTGGCTCCTATAAATGTTTAAAGCATCAGGATGTGGATGTGAAACATTCTTCCCAGCTCATAGTTGCCAATTTTCATTGGCTTAGGCCATAGGTTAAAAGTTTTATGTACTGTTATTCATTTGAAGTCAGTTCATTAGAAGTGTAAGCACTAACAAACATTACATTATAAACATAACAATCTATATTTTAACTATATTGCTAACCTTGTTTTAATTTTATCTCCCATGAAAACATGGAATTATTATTAAAGAAACATATCATGTTATACATGCATGCAAATTAACTCTAATAAAATTTGCTCAAATCTGCCTTGAGTATGACTAGATGTGTTTGTTAGCTCAGTAAACATTTATGTACTACAACCAAATATGAATTCCTTTGGAAAGATGAGAAATTATAGTGAAAACAATTCGTATCAAGTGATTGAATTATTGCACAGTCTATCAAAACTGACAGAATACTGAACCTTAAACATTACTACAGTTGTTATCGAAACCCTGGCATCAGGCCAACAGGGAAGCGAGATAGCATTTAGATTCTAAACAAGTAGTCTGATTACCCATTTTGTTTGCTTTAAAGGAAAAGAACTAATTGGTTTTAAGGCATATTTAAGCTTATTTGTGTTTATATTTTCAGCATATACAGATTGATTAAGAGCAAAGGTATTGGAGTTAGTCTATATGTTATTGGAAAATGACACATTATTTTTCTTAGCTTTTATTTCTTAGTGAGATTTTAATTTAGTTGCGTGCGGCCATAGTGTTTATAGACACTGGGCGATAGAAGTGTTGCTAAGACTCAGATCTGTGGGAGAGCTTTCAATGGATATGTGAGCCATCAAGAATAATAATGAATGGGATCTTAAAACCCCGGTCTCAGAACCTCTATAGTTATACTTCCCAATTATCTGGAGACAGTGCCTGTTCCTTAGGACAGGGCCATAGGGAGCCTTTCATCTACCATGCAAACTTTGATACTGGGTGAGATTATAGACAGTACTGAAAGAATGTAATCAATATTCAGGTAGAACATAGTTTTTAAAAAAATATATGATCTCAGTTCATGAGACACTTCTCCAGAGAGCTTTATAAAAGAGAGAACAAAGAACATAGTTCTTAGCATTCAAAAACATAGTCTCTTTATGTAGTCTGACCCTGTCTGAGCACATTTGTGCTTTTAATGCTTTGCAAAGATCATCCAAAAGTGACATAAAGACAGTGGATGTGACAATATGCTTGCTCTTGGTCAGTGCATGATTATGCTCAACAAGGGTATAAGTGCTATTTTGCCATGCAGCCTTGTCTTTTCTACAATAGGACGCAAGATATATGGGAGAAATAAACATAAGGATAATGTTAATATTTCTCTTCCTTGAAACAAATGCAAAGAGTGTCCGTGAAAGCACTTCTACATAGTAATCCACAGATGCCCTATTTAATACTTACTCTTCTAGTATGGTCTCATTGTCCTTTAATCAATCCTGTCTAGTTTTATCTTTTAGAATAGGAAAAAAACCACGCAGAACTATATTTTTAAATCCTTATCATATTTGGAAATAATAAAATCTTACAACCCGGCATGGTGGCACACGCTTGTAATCCCAATACTTGGGAGGCTGAAACAGGAGGATCTGGGTTCGCGGCCAGTCTCAGCTACTTAGTGAGGCCCTCTGCAACTTAGTGAGACCCTGTTTCAAAATAAAGAATACAAAATAGGGCTGGGGGTGTAGCTCGGTGGTAGAATGCCCCTGGGTTCCATCCCCAGTACCACCAAAAAAAACAAAAGTCTTACATGATTTCTTTTCGTCAAGCCTTAAATAACTTTCAAATCAAGCACTGTGGAATGCAGGGAGCTCTCCATTTCCTCTTTTCTTTTTTTTTTTTTAATACAAGAGGTTGAACCCAGAGGCATTCTACCTCCAAGCTACACCAGCTCTATTTTATTTTTTATTTCTGAAACAGGGTCTTGCTATATTGCTGAGGGCCCTTGCTAAGTTGCTGAGGCTGGCTTCGAACCTGTGACCCTCCTGTCTGAGCCTCCCAAATACTAGGATTTCAGGCATGTGCCACCATGCCCAGCTAATGAATGTTCTTTGAATAAAAGTGCTTAACAAGGTAAATTAAGAGTGTTTTATCAAGTTCAAAACATGGGTTTTGTTTTAAGCTAATTTTGACAAAAATGTATGCTGTTGCTATTTACCAATTACCTACTAAATACTGCAAAAGTCTATTAGCCCAAATAAAATATTTTTACAATACAAATATACAACAGAATCAATAGTTTATAACTTTTCATTTTCTATTTTGTAGTAAATTGTATTAAAAGTAACAAAGCATATAATAAGGTAGAATATATTTAGCATTTCTTCTTCCAATAAAAGGTAGAGGATATTAACATGGAAGGACCACTCAGAAAATTTCCTAACATTTTAAAAGTTTGCTGATAGCCAAGGAAGAAGTTACTGTGGGTTGACATGCTTCCTCATTAAGGTTTTCTTTTTTTAGGGGTTTGAATGCAGTGTCCTGTCAACTTCACATTTGGTGACATCTCAGGATTCAAAATCAACATCATACCCTGTCAAATATTTATACAGCAAAAACTTACTGTGGTGGAAAGGTGAACTGAAGATGTGTCAAGGGCTCACTGAGGTGTGCTAACCTTCAGAGTACTGACATCCACATATAGCTCCATAGATAAATATGAACTGGAAAGAAAACAATCTTTCCCAATTCTATAAATGAGTCTTTACTTCTGCTTTTCAAATCAACTTTGCTGTATTCAGGAAGGGGCTAGGGCAAAAGAATTACAGGTAAAGTAGTGATAGAACACCTATTTTCGACTTATGTTGAGGTACATAAAATCATTCAGGCAGGAACAGCACTGGCAACTTTCTGGTGTCATACCTAGCAGTGGTGTTTAGAGCAGGATGATAAGCCTGGGTTCTAGCACAGTCAACACCAGTTTTGGAGTGGTACTAAGCAACAGACCTGGCTGGTGCTGAGGGTATGAGCGGGGAGCGTACATGGGAGAAATTGGCTCTATATCTAAATTACATTTTAGATTAACCTGAAAGACAATTCTGGAGTCCCAAAAGATTTCCAAAGGAATTCTAAGGTTATCCAAAAGATATTAATTAATTAATTAATTAAAATTTTTTTGAAGTACTGGGGACTGAACCCAGGAGCATTCTATCTCAAAGCTAATCCCACAGCCCTATTTTTTTTTTTGTTCTTTATTTTGAAACAGGGTCTCACTAAGTTGTGGAGGGCCTCACTAAGTAGCTGAGGCTGGCTGCGAACCAGTGATCCTCCTGTCTCCGCCTCCCAAGTACTGGGATTACAAGCGTGCACCACTACACCCGGCTATCCAAAAAACATTAAGGAATTAGAAGTAGCTTTAACTCCATTATGTTTTACTAAGCACTGCAGTTTTTAGAACAAGACGATAGCAGTTTTATTTCCTTCATTTTCCTATAGACTAAAAACATAAATTCATAACAACAGAAGTGGAAAAGGAGATTGGGGCAATTGATGTTATTAGATATGTTTGGTTTGTGATTTATGTCTAACAAGAGGTAACACAGTATGAAGGTTATAAATCAGGACTTTGGAATCAGATGGCCAGTGGTCAGAGCAGCCACTAATCAGCCTCACTAGTTACGTGAACTTGGGCGTGCAATATAACCTCCTCATGCCTTAGTTTCCCACCTGTAAAAATTAGATAATAACTTTTATTTCATAATGTTGTTATGAGAATAAATGAGTTTCTGCTGGACATGATGGTGCATGCTTGTAATCTCAGTACTTGGTAGGCTGAGACGGGGGAGTACAGATTTGAGGCCAGCCTCAGCAACTTAGCCAGACCCTGTTTCAAAAAAAAAAAAAAAAGAAGGGTTTGGAGTGTAGTGCTAATGTAGAATGCCCCTGAGTTCAATATGCAGTGCCCCCAGAAAATTCAAGAGAGAAAGACAATAAAGTGTATTTTATTTGTAATGTTTCCAGTAGGCCATCAATTTAAAGACAGAATTTAGGTGACCTTAAAAGTCTTAAAAAGAATAGTCGCAAAGGTGAGTTAAATGCCCAAAGTCTAATCTTTCTTCCATGGTCCTGAAGTTTGTGTTACCTTGTGCTAATCATTTCTCTGAGTACTAACCTAACAAGATTATGATAAGAAATAGGTGAGAAGAACTCAATTCTTACAGTTCATTGTAAGACAAGTAGTAAGTGTTCAGTAAATGTTTGTTATTATTAGTGATGAAGTTACCCTGTAAATACTGGGTCATGGTACATAGGTTAGTCTGTGATTTCTGTAATGGTTATTACAAAAGAAGATGACTTATCTCTGTGATTTTTATACATATATTGCTGCTTTCTGAAATGAGACTAAAATGAAGGAAATTAAAATTCTGTCATAATCAGACTGTATTGTATACTTGTGGTAGAGCAACACATTTTATCTAAACATGTCAACTCTTAATGTTAATTAATTTCACAATTTAAAATTCTGATTCCAGATTCAAATGAATGATACTAAAGACTTGGGGAACTACTGAACTGTTGAGAACTATTCTTGCATTTAATGCAAGACAGTTCAAAACACGCAGGTGGTACCCTCTAGTGGCTACAACAAACACTTCCCTTTAAATAGAGGTGAAACATGCAAAGGGCATCTGTGTATTCTGGGGGCTTCAGTGGTTGAATTTCAAAACCTTCACATTTTAGATGACTAAGAACAAAAGCTTAAGAATTGCATATGAATTTTACACATTCCTACCAACAGAGGGGGACAGGGTGTCCTAATATGCACTAGCATTGCTAGAGTTCCAAGGCATAATAGTTCTTGTGTTCAAGAATTGACCAGTACATGGAGAAACATTGAAACTCCAAATAGGAGTGAAAACACCACCACGGTAAAATGTCATCTAGAAAAAAATTACAAGTGCACACGTGTAACACAAGTATTAGTTGATATATAAAGCATTTCTCGGGTGCTCTTCTAAGAGCAACCCTCAGACAGCAGACAGAGCTGAAATCATTATTTTACAAAAGGGACACCAAGAATCTGTGAAGTTAGATTAAAGATCAACTATTTAATACACAACACATCTAGACTTACAATCCCGGTGTTTTGGTCCTTAGCTCACTCTCCCTCCCTTTCTAAACTGGCATATTATTTTCTTTTTACATGATTCTATTTCATTGAATTTACAGATTCGTCCACATGCAGACTTTTTGAGCTAGAAATAATATTAGAAATTGTGTTTGTAAATATACATAGGCATCCTGAATAAAATTGTGTCCTTACATTATTATACAACTTGGTGACTGTGTATGCATTAAATTAATAGTTAGAGCCAGACGTGGTGGCGCACGCTTGTAATCCCAGTACTTGGGAGGCTGAGACCCGAGGATCCGGGTTTGTGGCCAGCCTCAGCTACTTAGTGAGGCCCTCCACAACTTATGAGACCCTGTTTCAAAATAAAGAATAAAAAAAAATCGGGCTGGGGGTGTAGCTTGGGGGTAGAATGCCCCTGGGTTCAATCCCTGGTACTGCAAAAAAAAAATTAATATTCAGTAGAGAGTGTGGGAAAATAGCATTTGACCTGGAGATATTTGATACTGGATTGTCGAGTCAAATAGCAAAACACTGAAGAATAGGATAAATCTAATTATTAAAAATATGTGGATTTTATCAATACTTTTTTTAAAAAATCACAATTTCTTTAAAAGGATAACTCATGAGAATCCCTAAACCTAAAATTGAGGGCTTAAAGATAAAATAATTTAAAAATTATCTGAATAAACTATTAACAAACGTAAAAATTGTTGAATTTTAAATAAGAATTACTCATTTCAGGAATATTTTCTAAGAGGATGGATGGTGTTTGCAAACTCTAATCTACTCATAGGACTGTTTGAAAAATTTTAATGAATAAATTAAAAAGAGTTATAAATCAAAAGAGGTGGTCTAAAAGACTGCTGTCAGGATTGAACATACACTGATTTTTGTTCTTTCTACAGTGGTGCAAATTGGGAACTCATTCATAATTCTCTGGAGGAGTTGCATATTTTTAATGACATGTGTTCAGTATCTACTTGTTTTGTGACCTGGTGTAAAATTAAGTATCACCATTAAAATTAAACCTAAGTACCTATTCTTAGAAGGGAAAACCTACAGTGCCTTACAATCTTTTTTTTTAACTTTTATTGGTGAATTGCAATTATACATCATAGTGATGTGTAAGTGATATAAACACAGATGCACACAGCACTTGGTGTACTTGCTTCCCCACCCCACCCTGCTCCCCAGGAAGACCTTCATATATTTCCACAGCATTATTTGAACTTTCTTCCATCCCTCTTTTTCTCTTCCTCACCTCCCTGCCTTACAAGCTTAATATAACTTTGGGAAAAAATTCATGTCAATAAAGGTGACAGCCAATTTTTAAAAGAACCAGTATACTTATTCTGTTTAAAAGATGGCCAAAACTGTAAGCTAGAGGCTATTACTAAATCTGAAATGACTACATAAAAGTTTCACAAGTTCAAGTTTCCCTATGGAAAGAGTACTATGAATGAAAGCCTCAGATGTTTATTTTTAATGGCATATATCCTGTTTCAAAAACGCATATGCATTACAGAAAAATTAGAACAAGAATAGAAGCTAGATGATGTTAGCAATACACTTATAAAAAGTGTTACCAGGTTGGCAGTAAGTGTGCATTTAAAGATGGAGAAGCAGTTACTAATTGTGGATAGGCTTTAGACATATTATTAAAACCATTATCTTTCTTTACAGGAAAGTTATTGTCAAAAAAGTTTTTCATTTGGATATTAACTTTTGGTCAAGTTACTTCAGTATCGACAGTTTACCAATAATTTACTTTGTAGTTTACTACCCATAAAAATGAAGAGCTTGTCTCCTCAAATTTTGCATGAAAATTCATGTTTCTAGCCATTCACATGATAAAGCATTTAGCTGCATGTTCATAATTGACATGATGTTTACTAATACATAAAATCCAATACATAAGATACTAATACATAAAATACTAATACATAAAATAAATCCAATACATAAAATACTAATACATAAAATCTCTAAAATCCAAAAAATTGAATTAATTATATTATTTTTTTAGTTTAAAAAATCTTACATTATTTTTCAGCTTCTAATATAATAATTTCTCAACATTTAAAACCTCACCTTAAATTATATTTAAACTATTATTATTTAAATTATATAAAATTAATATATAAAATTAGTTATATAAAATTAATTATATTTAAACTAATGTTTAAACCTGGAAAATATATAGACATGGACAAAATGCATGAAAACAACATTTGCATAAAGTATTATTACTATTAATGCCTGTGAGCCTGTGAAAACATTTTTGATCCTTCAATGAAATGAGTAAGTAATATGTAAACTTCAGGAAAGGTCATGACTGCACTAATTCATGGAGGCTTCATGTTTTAAAGCGGTGTATTAAAAAGCTTCAGATGAAACATTGTCTGACCAAAATAAGTACCATTTCATCCCAGTTGGTTAGAGCAATTAAAGATCTATATTTATTTAAGTATTCAAATTTTTTTCTTAACCTTTTCTAGATTATTGACTATGAACTGACAATTTACCTTGGGATGTATTTTAGTACACCACTTCAAAGAAAAGGGCTTTCTGATACAGTGAATCAGATCAGGGGCTATAGTTTACTGCTCCTATCAAAATTTGAGAGTTGAAGAAATGTACTTGATTTTATAAGGGGAAAAAAAAACATTTTAAAACCATGGCAAATGAAAACTTCCATAAAAGAAAATCAACTGTGGAGTCCCAGAAATTATTCACCCAAACTTCATTCATTTCTTATAATTAAATAGGCATATACTACTCTGTATTATCACTTTCAAAGTACACATTTTTTTTCTGATAGTGATTTCTGTTGGCCTTAATTTATATTCCTGTGGAAAAAAAAGGCTGCTACAGATAATTGGTGCAAACTTCTGCAGGCCTTCTCCGAGCTGAGATGCTGCCATTGCATTCATATAATAGGTCAATCATTTGGTGGACATCATGTCTTTTTACAGAATTCCCACACTCAGATAGCTGTCAATGGGGGTGCCAGTGAAGCGTTATGCAAAGCCCCCCAAACACTTTGTAAACTCGAGTCTTTGAGCACAATAGTAAAGTTCAGTTCTGGAAAAAGATAGTGTACTGAATACACAATACCGAGCTTTGTCTGTTTGGGGCTTCTGTTGAGGGAGAAGGCTACTTAATCTCCCCATTTGCCCTGGGGATTCTAACTGTTTTAATGTGTCCTTTTTGAGAGTCTGTGAACTGTAGAATATACGCTGGTAACAACTTTCTTTGGGGCTTTCCTCGGAAAAGCCCAAAGCTGCCAACACAAGAAAGCTGACAGACACAAAGGGGGCCTGTAGCTGTTTGTGCAAACTGCCTGGCTCGAGTTTCATGTCGTGCCTGATGAAGGATCTAATTCTTTGGCTCATTTCATAGGAATCCAGCCTTTGTGACAGTATGGGAGGGACCGCTTCTTCGTCAAGTTGGGGATGAATGGGAAAATTTGATAGAACATCAAGAAAATGAGTGATACTTAAATAAAGAACAGGACTGAATTATATGTCTATGAAAAACAATGATACTTACCATTATATTACCAGTTACCTATGTAGATCATTTCCTCAAAACCATTTTTTAGAGTCTGTTAGTATCATTTAAAAAAATGGGATGTTGGTGAAATGGCAATGTTTCCTATTATAATTTAATATTATAAGTATACAAAAGAAAATATTACCTAGAAAGCTAATTTCAATGTGTCCTTTTAAAATTCAAAGGATTTTTAAGTAATTCTATTTAAATTATTATTCAGTTTTCTGGAAAATGATTTATTTCATTCAAGCAAACATATCTAAGATGTTAGAAAGAAGTTCTATAGCCAGGAGAGCTAACTATTCTAACCATCTAAACCACATTTCTATTCTCATCTTGACTAAACTTACATGAGCTGATCCAACATTATATGGGAATTTTGCAATACAGAAATATCATATATTGCCTATACATTTACATTTATGGTACTTATTAAAGTTTATGCAAAATCTTATGTATGTGTGAATGCAAAGTAGAAATCTTAAGACTGAGGAAATAATGAGGTGTTTTTACAAGCCTATATCACCTAATAAATCTCACGCTATTGGATTTATTATAAGTTCAATACATGATAATCACCAAATAAATGAAATTGAATTTTCTTAAAATGAAGAAAATAAACATCTATTTGAGTTTGGGATCAATGAAGTGAGGTAGAAGAAACCAAATGTAGAAATGTTCAAAGCAGATGAAGGAAAAAGGTCCTGAGCTCACAGTGGGACTCTAAATTCCAAATCCCAGCTCATACAGGGTAGAAAGCCCAGTTAGTTGTCTTCCTCCCTGGTCTACTGAAAGTCTTACTGTCTTACCCTTAGATTCCTCCTCAACACCTCCTCCCTCCCTGCTGTCTGGCTCATATCACGCAGGCTTTTGTGGTCTGGAGAGAGGTAGGTTGAACTTATTTTAGCCATCTGAGGGTGAATCTCCCTTATCTCATGTAATGTATTTCTCTACTATTAAATGTATTCCTGAGACTTTTAGGAATACATTAATTTGCAAAATGCCTCTAGTTTATTTTGAGTGATTAAAAAGATTTACTGGTGACTAGTGACCAAGAAAGAGTAGATAATGGCATGGAGAAAAAATAAGAGAGTTTAAGATAGTTGGCTTATAGGCAAGAAATAGAAGTGGTACAAGACAGAATACTTTTAATATTATGTTTAGATGTGGTGGTTTGTGAAGAGTTGTGGCAATAATTTATTGTTATTCTAGATAGAAAATGATTATTATTTACCTGATGATAAATTCTACACTTATCTGTCTATAACCTACCTTTTTTTTTTAACTTGGGACTTGAAAATAAATTGGCCAGAAAGTAGTATACATCTCAACAGATAACAAACAGGGCTAACAAAAATGAATATTCAACCATGATCCTTTTAGTTATATGCTCAAGATAACAAATTTCATTCTTTTTTTTTTTTTTTTTGCTGTACCGGGGATTGAACGCAGGGGCGTTCTACCTCCGCGCTACGCCCCCGGACCTATTTTTTATACTTTATTTTGAAACCAGGTCTCATGAAGTTGCGGAGGGCCTCGCTAAGGAGAGTGAGAGAGAGAGAGAGGGAGAAAGAGAGAGAGAGAGAGAGAGCTGAGGATGGCCGCGAACCCGGATCCTCCGGTCTCCGCCTCCCAAAGTACTGGGATTACAAGCGTGCGCCACCACGCCCGGCTAAATTTCATTCTTAACTGAAAAAATTCTCATTGGGAGGTGGTAGGAAGTGTAGCTGAATTCTAGTGAACCTCGCTGCTTTGATTTCTTCCACATGGGCCAATCAGTGGCAAAGGAAGATACTCTAGAGGAAAAGAAGAGAGTCAACTTTACGCACGCAAGACCCTTGCATTCATTAGTATTACCCAATTCTGTGATGAAAGAAAACGCTCTCAGAATTCTAATTTAGAATGATAGGTGTCTTTGGAGAGAACAAACTAAGTAAAGATTTTCATGAAGGGTCATAAAGGGAATTTCATTTCAGGCCTTGAGCTAAATTCTAGAAACTTCCTTCCTTCCTTCCTTCCTTCTTTCCTTCCTTCCTTCCTTCCTTCCTTCCTTCCTTCCTTCCTTCCTTCTTTTTTGTGGAACTGGGGATTGAACCCAGGGACATTTTATCTCTGAGCTTCACTCTGCAGCCCTAATTTATTATTTTTTATTTTGAAACAGGGTCTTGCTAAGTTGCCTAGGCTGGCCTTGAACTTGTGATCCTTCTGACTCAGCTTCCCAGGGATTACAGGTGTGCACCACCACGCTCATCTTTGTTTGGTTTTAATAGAAGAATATTTTGTTGCCATAACTTGTTCCTCAGCTCATTCTTTTTGTTGTTGTTGTTACTGGGATTGAACCCAGGAGCATTTTACCTCTGAGCTACATTCCCACCCCTCTTTATATTTGAAGCAGGGTCTTGCTAAGTTTCTGAGGGTCTCCCTAAGTGGCTAAGGCTGGCCTCAAACCTGCAATCCTCCCATCTCAGCTTCCTAATCCCTAGGGTCATAGGTGTGCATCATGTTCATGTTCAGTTTATTGTAATGTCAACATTAGGCTAAAGAACTCCAGTATTTTTCACCCTGAGAACTTGATCTTTAAACTGCTATTAATTTAATTGCATTGGCTTACTTTAGAAGCAAATAAAATAACTTTTAACATTTCCAGATTATTATGAGATGGTCTAGTTTATAGACTGGAAGTATAATTAGAGAGTTGCTGTGTTTACATTGTGACTACTATTTATTCATTGCATGACAATGGGCAAGCCATTTAATATTTCTTTGTTTCCTCATCTGTAAAATGAGGAGAATAAAACATCAGGTTGTTGTGAATGATAAGACTAGCTAAAATTTAGTGAGAGTTTTCTATGTGTCAGAAATTTGAAAACAATCTAAATAATATATTTTTATAGTACTCTTAGGAAGTAGGTTCTGTTAGTATAGTTTAGCTGTATTAAGTATATCTGCTCAAAGTCACATGGTTATTAAACTATGGAGTTGAACTTTGAGCCCCCAAATTTGTACTCTAGTATCCATAATCTTATCCACTTCATCAGACTTTCTGCACAAGAAAATACATCTCAAGGTCCAAGCCAGTGTCCTACACACAAGTTTTCAGTAAAAGCCAACAATTGCAACTCTAGTTAGAAAGGTCTGAGAAACCTACAATCCTGCCAAGATGAGATAGGAAATGGGCACATTTATTAATTTAGTTTTTCATGAGAGAAAAAGTCAATGGTGAACACTGTAAACATTGTAAATTAATTTAAATTTAATATATAATCATACTTTCAATATAACAAATATTAACTTATTTATAGGAAATAATATCAGTTGCCAATATTTTTAATCTCTAATTGGAAATACTATTTCAAGATAGATATATTTTTGCATGGAACCAAAAGGCACTGTTTTAGATATGTATCCTTTGGAAGTTTTTCAATAATATTATATTAGCAAAAGCATAAACACTAGTAATTTAATAAAACTGCCCAAATACAACATCCTATTAATTGCATATTTAAACAAAATGAATACCTAAATCCCTGATAAAATATATTTTGAGGTACTAGGAATTAAGTGATTTCTTATCTAATTTCAGTGATTCTGAACACTTCTATTGAGGGTCTTTACCCTGATATTATCATTGCAAGTTATCTTAATCTATAAATATTTAGAAACACTAATATACATGATTAGAACATGGTGAGTCATGTCGATTTAATTTGCAATGTTTGGGCATAGTTAAGCTTTAGTTCACATGGCTCCATGAAAACTGCTATAATATTCAGTTTAACGAACTGATGGGCAAGGTTTGACAGAGTGGAGATAATTTTTTTTTCAGGCGAGTATAGTCAAAATGAGAAGACAGGGAGGAATTTTCCCTGATATTAGACTGCAATAACAAAGAGAGAGGTGGATTTTGAAGGTGTATGATTGCCATATTATTTTTGTCAATGGCACTAAAATAGTATATTATGCCTTTTCTTGAGTTAGAGGATGAAGGCAATCTATTTTTTTGTGGCTAGAAATTAGCAAGTGCAATAATTCTTACTCAGTGAAAGAAGACAAAAGAAACTATGCTTAGCCACATTCTGGAGAAGCATGCAGGAAGAAAAGTTGAGACCTTACATAGGTTAGTCTTAGAAAATAACTTCATTACTATGTTTCAGCCAATTGATTAATGGGAAGTGAATGTAGTGTAGGTTCTCCATAACCACATCTATGCCTATCATTTCAAGTAATGTGATAAAAGCAACTTTTTCATAACTTCTATATTTATTAGTTAATATATTCATTGTACAAACAGCTGATAATAGCATAGTAATTAGCTAAAGTGATAGACTTTGGGAGTACAAAGATCAACAGAATACCTTTGTAACCTTTTCGTAGCTCACAACTAGGTAATGGCCAAGTGGTTGTGTGAATGTTATGTGGAATTTTAGCCATAATGATTTTAAACCCAAAGAAATTTTTCTAAAGCTTCTAAGTAAGTAACCAAGAATTAAAGGTAGTAATTCTAATGTGTGCAACTGGATTGGGTGGTGGCTACATGATAGTTTTGAGGATAAAGTTTTTATCCAATTCAAACAGAGACCTGCTGGCATTTTCTTTCAATGTGCATCCCTGTGAAAATTAAACTCCTCATAACTTTTCCAGTAGAAAGCACCAAGACACCCAAAAGAAATGCTAATTGTCATCTGGATCCTAATAGTGAAATGTAGTAGCACTGTTTGCTGAAATTTTCAATACCCTGTGAAGTGGCAATGTGGCTATTGATAGTTCCTTACTAGGCTATTTCTGTCTTTTAGTCTAACAGGATTTCCTTTTACAAGGTATAAATACTTCTCAAAACACTATTTATTTATCATCCATCTATCTATTGTCAAGCAATAAATATATTAAAATAATTTCTAGATGAAAGGCAAGAACAAATCAACAAAAGAACACACATTATGTTAAAAAGCAGATGAGTGATTATGGTTTACTCTCTCAATCTAGACCTGAAATGTATTAAAGTATACTTTCAGGGAGGGCTTTCATGATAGCTCTTTTTATAGTCTTAACAGTTTTAATAGTCTTTTTAGAACTAATATGTAAAAAAATGACAGGAATATTATAGTACCTATTTAGAAGGGCTTATCTTTTAAAAAATTAAAACATTTGCATTGTGAATGTACAATTATATCAGAATCAGCGGATTATTACTAGAGCAAAAATTTAGCATTTTTACTCTAGTACAGGAAATAGGTTAATCTGAAGCTTGAGAAATGTGTGCAGTGCATGTTAAGTTATCTATAAGAGTACTTCAGAAAAGATAAAGCGGCTGAGGCTGCTGATGGAGAGCTGTTCCTTACACAGCTTTATATGTAGGGTCCAGGGTCTCCACTAGAGGGCGATCAATAAGAAATGCAGCCACCTTTGCCTACAAGCTAGTGAAAACAACAACAAACAACAGATGTGGAATACTTATTTCCAAGATTCAGGCTTTTCTTTTCCTCCTTTTTAATATATGTTTTTTATGTGAAAAGAAGCAGATTTTCTACACACACATGTATATATACACATATAAGGGGAGACTAGAAATATATGAACAATTATATATAATAAAATACTTAATTTAATAATGAATTCTTTCTTAGGCAACAACTAACAATGTTTAGTAATAAATATTAAAAGGATTCCTTTGCCAGGCATGGTGGTGCACACCTGTAATCCCAGTACTTGAGAGGTTGAAACAGGAGGTTTCAGACCAGCCTCAGCAATTTAAAAGGACTCCTTCCTTAGACTTTTTTTTCCCCTCCACCTTTCATAAGTACATTCTGGGAACTGGTGTTTTAACATATTTCCTGTAGATCTGCAAGAATTTAAAAATGAACATGCTGAATAATTCACTGAAATTATCAAACATTTTGGTGTGGACCTTTAGTAATGTCTGTAGCTGCTAGTAACAAAATTAGACATTATAAAAACAATTCTATTTTATGACTATGCAGTAGTTTTCACTGAGAAGTTGTAGTTAGTCGTTCAGAGTGGAGGGAGAGTTGATGCATAGTAAAACACAGAAGGAATTCCAGGCATTTGTCTCTGTCATCAGATAAACATGCAACTCTTTTTTATAAAACCTGGAGAATAAACAAGTGAAAAGACAGGCAAAAGATTTTCTTTAATTTTCACCTAAACCCAACGCACATTGATTTAAATGGCACCTTTTCAAGATTCCGTCCTCTCGATTATTTCAAAATTGTTGAAATTTCTGAATGATGGAGACAGGTCTCCAAGCTTTTAATGATGTGATTATTAAACGTATTGACCCTAGCTATGGTGGTTTCTCTCAAATGAAGCGGCATACATTCCTGCAGCATGCTCCTCTTTCTTCTTTGATCTTTCTTTCTTTCCTTCCTTCCCCTCTCCCTCCTTCTCTCCTTCCCTTCTATTCTTTCCTTGTTTCTTTTCTCTAATTATCAAGTGAAAATGGATGTTAAAGGAAGCTGGTGATCTTTCTAATTTAAACAACTGATAAAAGCAAGAGGTAAATTAAGGAAAGATTTTTTTTTAAATGTATCTTTTGTTGGAGGGGGGAAAAAGTGTAAATGAGTGTGAGTAACTCAACTCATTTTAATCCACCCCAGACAGTATTGATAACTGTGTTTATCAAGTGTTGATATACTGCTGAAACAGTCTTTCTAAAGACTTGTTAATTAAGTGGGCATTTTTGTGAATTCCTGGTACCAAGGGTATCCCATTTACATATGTTTAAAACTTATTTACTTCAATTGTTGGTGGGAGTTCAACAATTTTGGAAAGGAAAAAGGTTCTTTCTGTCGCCTTCTGTCATGGTGAACAATAGCATCACAATACTCAACTCAACTAGTGTTCATGACTGTTCTGTTCAATTTCACACTAAATTTGGTCTGTTTCTCATGGGGCGAGACTTTTAATTCTGCTGGTTATTCGATATGGGAAAGCAGTCTGTGGCTCTAATATCTGCTAGTGGTCCATGTATAACAGAATGACTTTTAAATTGATTTAGAATTAATTCTTATAAACATCCACTATCTGGTTAAATTGAATGAGATTAATTTTACTCATAAAAAGGATGTAGAGTTTAAGCTACTGTCTTAAGGCAGCTTTGGACTGTAACTTTGGTCAGGGAAAGTATCAGAACGTAAAATGACTTGAAGTTTGTTTTATTTAGTGAGCCACGTAGAAGTTGAATCGCAGCTCTTTGAGTTCCCACTTTTCAAAATATACAAATTCTTAGCAATGCTGTAAAAATATGCAAGTTTAAATTGTATATACTGGATTGTTGGATTTAATTACTTTTAAATAAACACAGCACTTTTGTAAAGAGGGTCACAGGAAAGGTACCAGGCATGCCTTAACTCCGATGAACTTGATTTACTGAACAACAAAAAGATCTTTCTTCTGCTATAGGAGAATACCCTGTATTCTGACCAAGGTTAGTGATATTTAATACCTATGGTTTTTATTTTTCTTAATATATAATGAGTTTTTAATTTTCTTTTTTTAAATAATTTTATTAGTGCATTGCAATTATACATAATAGTGAGGTTCAGTGTGATACAAAGGTGCATGCACACAGCTCTTGGTGTATTGCCTTCCACATCCCAGCCTCCTCCCTCCCTGTACATGTTAGTGAAATTGGTAGAAGCATCTTCATGTATTGTCATAGGGAGACCTGTGGAATAGTGAGAGGGAAGTGGAGGAGGGAGACAGGGAGAAGAATGAGGAGGGTTGAAGATGGCTATAAATTTTATCATCAATTCCTTTGTGAAATATTTTTCTGGCTTAGAATTAATAATAACTAATTGTTAGCCAGGCATGGTGGTGCACCCTTATAATCCCAGTACTTGGGAGGCTGAGACAGGAGGATCGCAGGTTTGAGGACAGCCTCAGCAAGTAGTGAGACTGTCATCAACCTAGAGAGACCCTGTTTCAAAATGAAACTAAAATAGAAGTGGGGGTGCAGCTCAGAGACAGAATGCCCCAGAGCTCAATCCTCACTACTACAAAATAGTAATAATAGTAATAATAATAATAATAACAACTCATTTTAATGAAAACTTATACTGCAAGCTTCTTATTTTGAGGAATGCTTGTGACAGGACACTAATATTTTGATTTGGTTAATGTGTGGGCATGTGTGTGTTTTTAAAAGATATATGTTTCTTAATAAACTTAAGGGGAAAAATTGAGAAGTCCACTTGGCAAGATTGGGAAAGGTTAAAGTAAAAAACTTAAATATAAAATTGGATATGAACCATATCATAAGAAAATAAAATCCTACCTAGGCATGCTGGCACATGCTTGTAATCCCAGTACTTGGGAGGCTGAGGTAGGAGGATCACAGGTTCATGACCAGCCTGAGCAACTTACCCAGGCCCTCCGAAATTTAGTGAGACTATGTTTCAAAATACAAAATAAAATAGGGGTGGGGGTGTAGCTCAGAGGTAGAATGCCCCTGGGTTCAATCCCCAGTCACACACACAACCACACACACACACACACACACACACACACACACACAAATAAATAAATAAATAAATAAATAAAATTATATGAAAATATATACTCATTTTTAGTGAAATTGGCCTTACTTTTAATATGCTTAGTTTCTTTCCTTTTTTTCTTTCATAGAAGGCAAAATGCATTAATTCCCACTCACTACAAGAGAATGTATGTCCTGATGAAGAAAATTTACTTCATCAAAATTTTCTTTTAAAATTTTTCACAAATTGTGATTAAAATTACATATCCATTGTTATTCATATAAAACTCAATCAATAGAAAGAAAAGTAAAAACAACAAAGTTGTCATTCAAACTTCTTAAACCCTGTGGTCACCAATATTAGCAGTAGATGAAGAATTATTCGTCTAACAATTTTTCTTTTTTAAATAGAGTCTTGCTATGTTGTCTAGGCTGGGTCCAGACTTCTGACCTCAAGCAATTGTCCTCCCTCAGCCTCCCAAATAGTTGAAATGTTAGGTGTGTGCCACCATGCCTGGCTGAACTTTTATTTTTCCTCTTAAAAGAGGCACTTTCCATGAAAATATATTTTAACATGGTTGACTAATCAGTTTTATTGGCATGCCATTATTTGTTTAGCTAATTATGGCTTCACTCCTGGAAGTTAAATTTGTCTCCAGGTTGCTCCTGTTATAACCAACATTTCAGTGAGCAACATTGTATAAATTTGCATGCTGTTAGAATCTTGTTAAGATTTAATTCTAGAAATGAAATTTGCTGACTCAAAGGGGATAGACATTTCAGAACTTGGTAATTATTTCCAGCCTATTCTGTCCCCAATTCATATTCTCACTAATAGTCACCACATTCTCAACAAATTGTAGACTTCAAGCCAGGCGTAGTGGCACACACTCGTAATCCCAGTACTTGGGAGGGTGAGACAGGAGGATCACAAGTTTGTGACCAGTCTCAACAACTTAGTGAGACCCTCTGCAATTTAGCGAGACCTTTTTTCAAAATAAAAAATAAAAAAAAGTGTAGTTCAGAGGTAGAATTCCCCTGGGTTCAATCCCCACTACTACTATATATAATATTTTTAATTGGGTGAGATTATATATGAAAGATTATGTATAATCATCTATATTATATATAAAGTGTACTTGCATGTACTTGTCAGATTGCCAATTGATTTATAAGAGTTTTTGAATATTAGTGAAAATAAGTGTTTATTGCTTATCGTCTTGATACCCATTTTTAAAACAAATGCTTTTTACTTGCAAAGTCAAGCTAGTCAATAATTCTATTTATAAGTAGAAATTTATATATTGAATATTTTAGAAAGGTATTATTCTAAATATTCTTCCACTATTTTTATTGTTTTAGATATTCTCTGTTCTATTTCTCTTTTTCCTTGTGTAACAAGAGAGGCAGAGATTCCTGTAATTTTTGATACCCAATCTATAGTATAAGTTGGAAGTCGAAAGCACAGTCTTTGGACTCTGACAAACCTTGGTTCAAATCTTGGTTCTGTCACTTGTCTCTGTCATTGAGCCTAACCTCTTTGTTCCTCTATTTTCTCTTCTGTAAATTGGGTTTGACGACTAATGATTGTTGAGATGGTTGAATGAAGCACCTTGACTGGCTCATTGTAAGCATTCAATAAATGATGGTTCCACTTATTAGTAGTGTTGCTAGCTGGAAGCCCTGATGCCATTTATCTGACAGAAACTTGTTTCCCCCCCATTGATTCAAATGTAGGCTCCGCCATATGCAATTTTGACATCTACTTCATCTTTATTTATGAAGTTTAATATGCTTTATCTTTGTATTTGTCTATTACTCTAGAACTAACATGGTTTTAATAACCAAGTTTAGATTTCTGAAAAGGCATGCATCTTCTTTTCATTTTAAGAAATAATCCACTACATTCTAGGTCAAGTATGAAATCACTCTTTCAAATCTTCACTACACTCATTCACATGGTCACTAAACATACATAATAAGTGCTTACCGTGTGCCAGACAATACCTTAGGTATGGGAAATAGGCAACTAAACAAAACAGACAAAAATCCCTACTTTTATGGAGCTCAAATTTTAATGGGGGACACAGAAATGAATGAATGAATGAATGAATAAATAAATAGATGTTGTGATCTACAGTGATAAGAACTATAGAAAAAATAAAGTGGTGTTTACAATTAACACCTAACAAAGTGATATTTCAGATAAGATGTGACAAACTTGAAGGAACTAACTACGTGGGCTTATGGGAAGAACATTCCGGGCAAATGGAACTTCCAGTGCTGAGGCTCCCACATGGGAGCATTTCTGGAGCATGTGAGGGGCAGAAACCCTGGGGAACGAGGGAAGTCACAAGAGCAGAGGAGGTCAGAGCAGTGGAGTTGGAATAGGTCAGATGAACAGCAGGAGTCTCTTGTGAGAGAGCTGAGAAGCCATTGGAGAGTTTTGGGCAATGTGGCCTCATCTGGCCTCATATGAAAGGGGTCAGCTTATTGGCTGGGTTGAGAGTAGACCATAGGGTGGACATATGAATAGAGGGAGAATGGTTAAAGTAAAAAACACACGTGAGATGTGACGCTCTGGCAGAAACAGGAATGGTGGCTGAATTCTGAATTCACATATTTTAAGGTAGAGTCAATGGGATCTGCTTCCTGATGGGATATGCATAGCAGGAAAGATCCTGAGTCAAGGATGATTTCAGAGATTATGTCCTGAGCACTAGGAAAAGATGGGTTGCTATTTAATGATAAGGGAAACACTCAGAAAAGCGGGTTTACCAGGGTTCAGGAGTTCAGTTTTTTTTTTTAACTAGACATTCAATTTTGACATCTAAGTGGAGATGTTCATTAGTTAATGGTCTATATTTAAAGGGAGAGATCTCAACTACAATATAAACTTTAGAATTGCAAGATGCAGATGTTCTTTTGGTATTGTCTCCTTTTATTATTAGAATTTTATTCAAAATACCATTTCTGAGCTACCAGAGAATTTTTAATATATACTTACAGATTTTGATCTAACTCCATCTTAACCTCCTTTCTATCCTCCATTGCTTCCATGTAAAAGCCATCATAATAATTATAGTCCACAATTACATAGCACTAGCTATATACCAAGGATAGAGAAATTGATAAAAACCATGAAAAAATATTTAGGAAATTAAGATTGTTAGGATGTGGGAGGTAGTAATGGAGAAGCAGAAATCAATGACTAGTGTCTACAGAGACACTGAAACCCAGAGTCAATTAATTTTTATATCCCTTTCTATGTGACAAAATTATTTAAAGTCATTATTATGATAATCAGTAAATATTGTTACTTTCTTGATTCATGCTTTAGCTATAAAACTAAAATTAGCAATTAAAAGAATTAATTTTGAATTAAGATATTAATCAAATTCAGAAAAATGTTTCATCTACAAAAGCTTTTAACGAACAAAATTATACTTTGCAATTTATTTCATTTTTCTGTTTTAAACATACACATATGTGCATGCACACACACACATACACACCACGATGTGCACCCAAATTTTGAGGGATCACACAGAATTAAAGTAGCTCAAGTTCTGTTTTTGTTTTTGTTTTTTTCTTTTCAGTCAATGTGCTATCAATGGTTATTTTTATTTATTTATTTATTTTTGCGGTACTGGGGATTGAACCCAGGGGTATTCTACCTCCGAGCTACACCCCCAGCCCTCTTTTTTATTCTTTATTTTGAAACAGGGTGTCACAAAGTTGCGGAGGGCCTCACTAAGTAGCTGAGGCTGGCCTTGAACCCAGATCCTCCGGTCTCTGTCCCCCAAGTACTGGGATTACAAGCGTGCGCCACCACGCCTGGCTCAATGGTTATTTTAAATCTATGCTTTAATGCAGGAAAAAGGAATACCCCAGGGTTTGAAATTACAAACTTCACTAAAAAAGAAGTTGAATGATTCTGAACCTTAAGAGTTTACTCTAGAAATGACAATGTTTGACTTGGTCCACATGGTTCAGTATAGCTGATGGGCAACTATAACTTGGGAGTTCTCTGAATTAATTTTCATGTAAATAGCGAGAACCTCAGCAACTTGGTGAGACTGTTTCAAAAAAAGGACTAGGGATGTAGCTCAAAGGTAGAACGCCCCTGGGTTCAATCCCCAGGACCACAAAACAAAACAAAAAACAAATAAGAACCAAAAAAGAATAATTTCATGTAAAACTAAGATATACGCAACAAATATGTGCTATTTTGAAAATTGTATTAAAACTTGTCAGTAAGCATGATTATCTACAACTCACACAAACAAGAGATTTTTGTTTTGTTTCTGTTTTTGTGGTACTGAGAGTTGAACCCAGCCCCTTGCCATGTTAAGCAAGTGCTCTACCATTGAACTACATCCCCAGCCCTTTTATTTTTTATTTTGGGACAGAGTCTCCCCAAGGTGTCCAGGCTGGCCTCGCACTTGCCATCCTTTTGCCTCAGCCTCCTGAGTTGTTGGGAATTACAGGTGTAAGCCACTGTGCCTGGCAAACAAAAGATTTTTTAGAGAAAAATATTTTATCACTGACATTGTTTAAAAATGACAGTACACGATGAAAAATAAGAAACCCAGACTAATTTTAAATCAATATTATTAATACTGTTAAATTTTCTGTGGACAATGAGTCCCTTTATTGACTGTCCTTAGTTCAGATACCCCCCTATTACTCTGCCCTTAGCATATCATTGTCGAGGATTATGTCTGTGGTTTTATCTTGGGTCATTGTCTTTATTACAGTGCCACCAATAAAATATACAGAATATGGAAGGTGTACCAGTTAATAGAATTTGCATTTTTAACAAGCTCCTCAGAAGAACCCTAAGCACAGAGATGGGTCACTTCTGGGCAGTGGCTTTAAGGGCAGCGTGTGTGTCAACTTCTCTTTTCTCTGCCATAATGACAGGTGATGAAACACAAAGAGATTGTTTCATTAGCCTCGAGCTTGACGTGCAATGATGTTGGGAAGAATCAAGTTTACAAGTATGAAATAACTGGCTCTGGTATAAGCTACAGAGACCTGGGGGTTGTTTATTGCTGCAGTATAACCCAACATTTGGGTTATGGAATAAGAAAAAAAAATTCCAATGTAGCATAAAGACCAAATAAGATAAGTAAGATGGAAGAATGCGTAATGAGTTTGTCAGTGAGAAGGTCAGTGGTTGCTCTAGTAAGAACAGTTCCTGGAGAGTGGTGAGAGTCTAAGTCAGAAAGATTAATTACACTGCAAATCATCAGTACTCTGTGGACATTCTTTGATATGCAAACAGAAAAGAACCCCCAGGTCTCATCTCATCCATTGCACATGGCAGGTCAAATTAGAAGTTCTGTGGATGTGAATTATCAAGTACATCTTCCAAAGGAGATTAGAAAATAATGATATTGCTGAAGGCATCAGTTTTAAGTGCTCAAGGACAGGCAGTCAGCTTTTATTTTGATCAACTTTATAAAAACTACTTAACTTTAAATGGTGGTATTCTTTAAAGAAATGTTTATCTCAGAATTTGTTAAAATACAAATGAGATTTCCTTGAGGGGGCTTGGAGTAGGGACTGCAGACATGGCAATTATAAAGAAATGAACATAGTTTAGGGATCTCCAAATGTCTTTTTCACTAGAAATTAATACTGACATTCTAAAGTTCAAAACACAAAATTTCAATATCTTATCTGTTTTATGCACAATTATTTTAAGGCACGTGTGTAAATTTTTTGATACTCCTTGGAGTCTGACTTGGGGTAGTGATATATTTGTTACCAATAAGAAATAGAGGAAGAGATGGTATGTGACTTTAGAAATTGCATGGTTTAAAAGACATTGTGGGCCAGGTGTGGTGGCGCATGCTTGTAATCCCAGTACTTTGGGAGGTGGAGACCGGAGGATCCGGGTTCGCGGCCAGCCTCAGCCCTCTCTCTCTCTCCCTGTCTCTCTCTCTCTCTACCTAGTAAGGCCCTCCACAACTTCGTGAGACCCAGTTTCAAAGTAAAGTATAAAAAATAGGGCCGCAAAAAAACCCCACAAAACAAAACAAAACAACAACAAAAAAAGACATTGTGGGTCAGGCATGGTGGCGCACGTTCGTAACCCCAGTACTTGGGAGGCTAAGACAGAAGGATCCCGGTTTGTGGCCAGCCTCAGCTACTTAGTGAGGCCCTCCGCCAACTTGGTGAGACTCTGTTTCAAAATAAAGAATAAAAAAAAGGGCTGGGGGTGTAGCCCAGAGGTAGATTACCCCTGGATTTAATCCCCCTGAGCCAAAAAAAAAAAAAGACATTGTGGCATCCTTCTTGCTCCATCTCTCTTGGATTGCTCACTCTGGGGAAAGCTGTCACCTTGGGAGATGCTCAAGCTGTCCTATGGAGAAGTACAGGTGGCAAGGAACTGAGGCTACCAGCTACTGTCACCAGGCATGTGAGCGGGCCATCTTGGAAGATGAACCTCCAGCCTTAGGCAAGCTTTCAGGTGATCCAAGCTCTACTGACATCTTGACCACAAGTCATGTAAAACCCTGAGCAGAGCCATCCTGATAGATCATTGTGGGATTCTTTCCTTTTGGAAACTGTGTAAGATAATACGTAGGTGTTGTTTTAAGCGGGTGTGTTTTAAGGTAATTTGCCACACGCCAATAGATAACTAATGCACTTGTGTTGTACAAAACAATCTCTCCCTCTCTCTCTCTCTCTCTCTCTCTCTCTCTGTCTTGCACACATGCTATGCCAATACACATACAGAACCACTAATTTTCTGTTCATTCAAAGACTTTCACATAACATGCAAGCATTCTTTTTACTTTCTGCAAATTTGAAGAAACAGTTTGGGGATCTCCAAGTGTCTCTTTTGATCCAAAAGGACATTTGTTTCTTTTGATCCAAAGTAGACACTCATTTAAAAATAATTTATACTTTAAAGTGTAAAATGGAATTTCATATCTATTTACGCTAACAAAGTTACTTTAGATTTTATTCAATGTGTTTCAAATACATTATATAGGGAAAGATATTTCAGTTTAACTGAAGAAATGCTGTTTTTTAATAATAGCAAAATGGTAGTGTTTGCTTCCAGAATATTTTTGTTTAGGAAAATAAAATGAAAACCTTTCCAATATAATAGAAAACTTGAATTTCTACATTGACTAGAGAAATATGCTGGTGAGACATGTCTAATACTAATTATCTCATTTATAATTACATTCATCTACCATAGGAATGACTCTGGGAATTACAAAAAGCTGAACTTGAATCCAGACACACTGTCATGTTTTGCGTTTCAGGTAAGGTGTCAGATTTCTTTTCTCTCTATACTTACCTTTTAAGCTTTCTCAAAAGAATAAAAAATTACTTGGGCCATGTGTAAAGCCCTGCCTACTCACTCTCACAATAATTTCACTAAGAACCTTGAATAAAGTTTTATTAATGATTTTAAAAGGTCTCTTAAGTCCTTGAAATTTTATGGAAAACATTCTGAATATGTGACTATGTATATTTTTCTAAGGCATGGAAAATCTTATTGAGTTAAGTAGGTTAAAAAAGGTAATTTTTTTTCAAAAAGGATAAATATCAATGTAGGGGGAAGGTCCTTTCTAATTTACATAAGTGCTGCTCATAGCATCCTAAGGTTTTATAGATATGTCGCAATCATTCCCTCTCCTTATGAGTAAAGGGGAAGATTGAGAAGACGGAATCTTACCTCTTTAGAGAAACATTCTTCTCCCTTGTATGTGTGTGTGCAATCATGCGTGTGTGTATGGTTACATTAATAAACATTTTAATTGTTTAAAAAATTTTAAATCACCATCTATGTCATAGGACTATATAGGATTTCTTGTAGCTGTTGTCTTGAAGTGCTGAAAAGTCTCTATCAGTTAAAGAAAGGGTATCTACATTGCTGGTTATAATTAGATTCAAAATAAATTCCATACTTTCATAGCCTGCAGAAAGCCTTTAACATTCCTTGGGAAAACAGCTGTTACATGTGTGGCCTTGGCTTAAAAAAAAACAACTAGCTGAAGTGTCAAAGGATTTCCTGAAATTGTAAAGTTTATCATTGTATTGTTATGCCTGATTTTTCCTCTTGTTTTATTCAGTGACTACTCACTTTGACACTTGCCCCATGGATTCTGATTTCTGGTGTCTCTCTGGAATTATTTTTAGTGTTTTCTGTGTGAATGAATTTAACTGACCACGAGGCCCATCCTGGATCTCTCTCTCAGAGAGTCACTCAAGACTTATGATAATCAGATGCTCTTATTTTCAACCTGATACAATTCCAGATTTCAATCTTGCCTATAACTATGGATCTAGGACTCAAGTATTCTGATCAGAAAAGACATTTTACCAAGCATAGGAAAAACAATTGAACAGTTATTCTAATAATTCAAGACAGAGGTGATGGTGGCTTTAATCATAGAGCAGAGGATACAACAAGAAAAATTTGGATGATACATCAATTTTATAGGTAAAGTTACATTTGCTAATGCATTGGAGGTGGAAGATTTAACAGGAGAGAGAGAGAGAGAGAGAGAGAGAGAGGGGGAATAGGTTTTTAAATATAGTTTTAGATTTTTGTTTGTTTTGTTTTGTTGATGTTCTTCAAATTGGGACACTCGCTTTGCCATTTAATGAATTGTGAAAGCAATTCTATATTTATTACAATATATAATCTATTCATCTATATGGACACGAAGAATTTCTCTCTCTCTTTTCACATAGCACACTGAAACAATCTCCTGGTCTATTAAATTTGGATTTTTAACTTCTCTTGGATTTTTAACTTTAAGTGAATTTTGGAGTTTCTCCCTAATTAATATATATATTGATGTATCTTATTCTTTTTCATGGTTGCAAAGAATTAGGCGTAAACTATAGATATAAGCTATGTAGATACTATGTTTTATTCAGTTATCCATTTATCTTAGATGCTTCTTTGTTTTTGTTTCCAATCTTCTTCTATTTTTTAAAAAATACTATGACATACATTCAGGTACAAATATCTTTGTACATATGCAAAATGTACTTGTTCTATGAATCCTGAAAAGCAGAAATTCTGGGTCAAAGTTGTATTCATTGTATATTTGGGTAAATATTTGGATATTGTTGTCCAAAGAGGCTCTGTTGATTTACATGCCAATAAGCAATGTGAAAGATCCTATTTTCTCATGATTTGGTCAAGATGTCATTACTTCTCTTTAAATATATGCTTCGTCCTAATTCTTGTTTGATAGGCAGGTGGTCTTAGATTGGGTACATAATCCCAAAAGTTTTTCAGATCTCTCTAAAATGTAGAAAAATGTAAGTTTTATCCAAGGTAAAATGTCAGGTCAGGAATTGATATGCAGGGTTGCTCATTAGTGGTTAAAGTCTGAGGGACATATATGAATATGTATTTCAACTGTGCTCTCCATCATTTTATCAAAATATGTGATTAGGCAGAATAACTCAGCAAAGAACCTTCACATTCTACAAGATTCGCAACTTTGGTTTCAGGTTCAGGGACAATTGCATCATCATGAATATTGTATACTTCGAAAGGTTCTTCCAACTCCCTGCCTTCAGAGTGTATGTGTAGCAAAAGTTTTACTTTCTTGAGGTAAATTTAGAGACATTTGTATTTTCTGAATGCATGCTTTTTATATGCTTTTGGCAACTAGAAAAAATCACTTAGAATACTGTCTCTTTGGCCTTGATCCGTTTTTGTCCGGCTGTCAGTAACTTCTTTTACTCCTCAGGGTGAGAGTTTGAGAAGTTGAGATAAATTAGAAAGAAGCAAAAAGTTTTTTCTTTTTTTTTGCAGTACTGGGGATTGAACCCAGGGGCATTCTACCTCTGAGCTACACCCCCAGCCCTAATTTTTATTCTTTATTTTGAAACAGGGTCTCACTAAGTAGCTGAGGCTGGCCACGAACCTTGATCCTCTGTTCTCAGCTTCCCAAGTACTGGGATTACAAGTGTGCGCCACCATGCCCGGCTGCAAATTGTAATAAATGCAAAAATGGTACTTTGTATCTTTCTGGGGTAGTATATAGTTTGAAAACCAAATTGCATTAGTCTTCTCTTTTACATTACAGATGATCAGGTCTTAACTTCTAGAAATCAATGAAAAATTCAGTGTTAACTGTTACAAAACTATTAATGAAATGTCTTATAAAATGATTCAAAGGGGAAAAAGTTTTCTAACTTTCTTTTCACCTAACTTCAGGATGCCTTACTGATAGGAGTTTATACTTGAAGTTTGAAGTGATATTTTTAAAAATTGTGTCTATGACGAATTTATTAGAAATTGTTAAAAGTGTATAAAATTGGTAATGTCCACTAAGAGCAAGATAAACTTTTTCTTTCCTCCTGATTACCTAGATCCAGCAAAATACACTTTTAATTTTAGATAATCACCAAAAGGAAATCTAGTGGCATTAAAATCAATTATCCACATAGAAATGTATGAAGAATCTGTAAATTTTTAGTACCATATCAGGCACTGTCAGTAGAACAGAGGAATATATCAAATATTTTAAATACACATATTTTATCTCAAAGCCCTCACATTTATTTTGAAGAGGTTAAATGAGGTATAAATGGAACTGGTTGCCTTAGCAGCATGGCTCCTGAGTGGATTGGAACCCACTCCTCCCTTGGAGTCTTCCATGGAGACCTCTGAGCTGCTTATCCCCACTGTGCTCCTGTTTCTTCTGCCATTCCCAAGTTTGATCTAAACTAGTGGAGAAAGAGAGACAGCCTTTAGTCGAGATGTCCATTAACAGATGAACGGATTAGAAAACTGGGATATGTACACAATGGAATTTTACTCAGCCATAAAGAAGAACAAAGCTGTGTCATTTGCAGGGAAATGGATGGAACTGGAGAACATTATGTTAAGTGAGATTAGTCAGTCACAAAAAGTGAAAACTTGGGATGCTCTCCCTAATATGTGGAAGCTAGGTAGAAAATGGGACATAGGAGGGACTCCAGACAAAAGAGGAGAAACCTTAGATGAGTGAAGAAGGTGACCTAACTGAGGGAGATGGGAGGGGGGAAGAGGGAAACAGCTCAATGGACATGATGTACATATACAAACTTATCAAAGTCAATCACTGTGCTGAGCACGAGAAGGAGGGAAGGGGGAGGGAATAGGGTAGAAACTGGGGGAGGGATAAATGAGTACTGTGTTCATGTATGCCTCTATCACTCTGAACGTCATCAAGATGTATGATTACAATGCACCAATTAAAAAAAAAAAAGAATCCTGCACCACCCCTGCTCCTCTCTACAACTTCTTACTGTGGTCACAATCCAGGCCATCTGAAGGCTTTGGGAAAGGTAAATTTGGACTCTCTTTATAGGAAGACCAGACAATATTATAATAAATGTCTTTGAATTCAGAGGAGCTAGAAAAGACCAAGGACCAGAATGGGAAAGCAACACCTTTTGCAGGAAAAAAAAAGATGAAGTGTGAATTTTTGGTTTGTTTGTTTTGGTACTGGGGATTGAACCCAGGGGCATTCTATTTCTGAGATATAACTCCCCATTTTTTTTATTTTGGAACAGGGTTTCACTAAGTTGCTGAGGGTCTTGCTGAGTTGCTGAGGCTGGCCTCAAACCTGTAATCCTCCTGTGTCAGCCTCCCTAGTACTGGTATTACAGGTGTGAGCCACCATGCCCGGCTCAAGTTTGAATTTGACGTTGTAAGATATAAAGGATTTAGATAGGCAGAGAAATAGCAAGCATGCAGAAGGCGGGGGATTCAGACTGCTTTGTTCCCTTATTTCTTTTCAAAATATAATCCTTAGATATGGAACTACTCTATTTCACTTTCAAAAGTGAAGGTCAATTTTCCATTATTAGCCTTTTGAAAATTGATCATAAATATCATTCTTATCCTAAAAAGTTGAAATATGAATTTACTAAGTATTAATTAGATAGGCGCATGACAGAGTCATGAGCCTATATATGAGGATATTTGTAAATATATATACAAAATACTCT
Source organism: Glis glis (assembly GCA_004027185.1). Taxonomy (NCBI): domain Eukaryota; kingdom Metazoa; phylum Chordata; class Mammalia; order Rodentia; family Gliridae; genus Glis; species Glis glis. Next base: position 3,774 of record PVJS01007114.1, on the reverse strand, counting down.
CGTAAGAATTTTAAAATAATGCAAATTTGCTAATGGGTTATTTCTGAATTATTTATTTATTTTTGAGGCAAGCAATTCATTGATAAAGTACAGGCATTATCTGAGTAGAAATCTGGATTATTCATAGATTTCTAGTTTCAAAAACTCACTCTGATTCAAAAAATGGAAGTAGAGTGCTTGATTTTTTTCGAGAGGTGACAGTGTGCTTTAAATAATAAAATGCATTTTCTTTTTTTTTTTTTTGGTACTGGGGATTGAACCCAGGGGCATTCTACCTCTGATCTACACCCCCAGCCCTATTTTTTATTCTTTATTTTGAAACAGGGTCTCACTAAGTTTCAGTGGGCCTCACTAAATTGCGGAGGGCCTCACTAAGTAGCTGAGGCTGGCCGCGAACCTGTGATCCTCCTGTCTCAGCCTCCCGAGTACTGGGATTACAAGCATGCGCCGCCATACCTGGCAATGCATTTTTTTAAACAAAACAAAATAAAACAAGAAATTGCTGAACAAATACCAAATCAACATGATTGTGTGATGTGTGGTGCTTTGTGTAGGGAACACTAAACCTATTTCCACTTGTAGTTCTAGTATTGTATGATGAAATTGACATTGTGTCCAGTCAGTTTAAAAGTACATGTTAGAAGTGAAAGATCAGTGCATTAATTCAATAAGTTATATGTCATTTAAATACCAATCAAGTGGCCAATGAATGTTTTCAGTATATTGCATTAAAAAATTGCCTGTAATCTGTGAGAGAAAAATGTTATTAAATAAAAATATACTTTTGAATCTATTCCTAACTTATTTTATGACATTTTCTTCCCATATCCTCCTTAATAATTTTATTACATGTAATTTTATAACCACCAGTTTTAGAATAGATAAATTACTTAAGTTCAGGTTGTTCTTGAAAAATCTTATTATAAGAAAGAAAAAAATTTCCCTGTTCAACTTGTGGAAAAAAGGAAATTTCTAATTTGGTGGAGATTATTGTAATAGAACATTTTTCTTGTTTTCACATATAAATCTCTAAAAAAACATATTACATTAATTTTCACATTGTCTAGAGAGCAGAGACCAGTTTCTTCCCCTCAGTATGTGTAGAAGAATTGCTCATTATGTAAAGGTGAAGACAATAGAGTTAGATGGAAAAAAAAATAATAAAATGGGTTGGTGACTGAGAACTAAAAAAGAATGCCTGTTCATTCTCATATACTTTCGTGTCTACCCAGATGAGATTTATAGGCTGAGGAATGATCCGTATGTCTGTTCACTCTCCAATTGTATAGACTTTTATAATTTGGGACAGGTCGCTATGTACATTTCTTCTTTTTGTTGTCCTTGGGTTGGACTGGAGTTCCTGATGGGGCTTTCTTAGAGATAGTAATCCTCGTGCAGAATTTGAGTAGCGAGACAGTAGTATTGGATTCTAAGAGGAATGTTAAGAGCGATACTACCAACCTTGGGTTCTCATTGCCATTGTCTTGCTGTGACCATGCTGATGACATGATATATTAGGCATGCTGGAAAAAGAACCATGATATTGACATATGGGAGGAATATTCTCAGGGGCTGTCTGTCTCAGTGTAGATTATTTACCCTTAAAGCAAAACACACATGGTCCTGGGTTATGCCTGTTAAGCATTTACTGAATCTAGATGACAAAGGTTACACCCAGTGGGAATAAATTTCTAAACTATGTAGCATGACTATATATAAGAAACAGATGAAATATTTTATGTGGCCTTAAGAGTAGATTACACAGTGTTCCATAGAGCTGTTAATATATAGTAAACCAGAAAAACAGTCCATTGCAAAGAATAAATTTCCTTTTAGGTGCCATGAAAGAGTCCTTTTGGCTTCCATTTGAGATAACTGATTTTTTGTAGTCGATTCTCTATGTTTCCTATGTTTCTTATATTGTCGCTGACCAAGATGCCAAGTGTAGATGGACAAAGATACAACCAAAGGTCTGGTCTCATAATTTTTTGCCACCACAAATGTTTCCTAAGAATCATTATGAACTTTCCCCATGATAATGGATAATCAATGTATTACATTTTCTCTACATAGATAATAATGCTTGAGGAGTTTCCTTATAGTACACAGTTTTCCTGTTTATGTGACAGAAGATGCAAAGACATTAAAAAACTGTTGCTTACACTTCCTAGCCCTAACTTTCTTTTCAGTGAATATTTAAAAATATTCTTTGACTATTTTATCCATTTATTGTTGTATTAGGGATTGATCCCAGGGGCTTTTTACCTCTGAACTATACCCCCAGCTTTTAAAATTATTTTATTTTGAAACAAGGTCTCACTAGGTTGCTGAGTCTCTCTATGTTGTTGAGGTTGTCCTTGAACCTGTGGCCCTCCTTTTTCAGCCTCCCAAATACTAGGATTCCAGGTGTGTGCCACCATGCCCAGCTTATCTGACATTTTTATTAAAAATACTCTTGTGCTACAAATACTAAGCAAACATATTTTATGCCTCTAAATTGTTTGTTCTTTCCAAAGTACACTTGCTCCCTTTTTCTTCTTTAAATTAATTTATATAATTGACAACACCAAGCACTTTGCTCACGTGTTGATTACACAAAAAATGAATAAGACCCAACCTTAATCCCAGAGGTGCAAACAACCTAGGAAATGAGGAGACGGGTAAATTAACAAATAAGTGATAAATGACATAATGCCTAGAATAAGGCAAAATAATATCTTCTTTTGGAGAAAGTCAGGCAAAGTCTCAGGAAACGTGACACTGAGATAAACTTGAGGGTAAAGGCCATTTTAGATAAGAAACCAGAAGGAAAAAAAGGCTAGAGATGTGAAATTGTACAATTTAGTTTCTGCTTTGGTTTTTAGCTTAAGGAAAAAAAGTACCATTTTGGATTTGTATAGATGAATATAACTTTTTAATGATTTCTTTCTAACATTTAAAAATGGTAATTCAAAAATTTTATCATTAGAAATTGTAAGCGTATTTCACACAGTGAAATGTTATGATTTAATGGGGGTAATAATGGAATGGGAGTTGGCAGACTGAAATTTGACTAATATCTGCATATATTGCCTTACTTGTTTGTGTATAGAATATATACACAATATATATGTGGCATTCATGGACTAAAATACAAGTACTACCTGAAATCTCAAAAGATTTTTTGAAGATCTTTTTAACTGTGTATCATGTTTTCTGGGAGGGAGAAACAATTCAGTCATATATGTAGTCTAATCTCTCCCTGCAGAGGATATGCAATGAGTTAGAAAGAGACAAACACATTTGGCAGCTGGTGAATGAGACCTTCCACTAAAGTCTAGGGTGCTGGGGTGCTGCATGAAGTCCAGAGAAGTTGTGGAAGAAATACCATGAAATAGAAGTCTGTAAGGGAAAATGAATACGTGACCAAGACAAGTTTTACCCTATATTATACTCAATTTTGCCTATTCCAATATTGAGAAACAGGTCTTACAGATAGGGAAATGTAAACATCAAATAACATATGCACACACATTTGGGTACCATCTTTGTTTCTAATCTGAAGATGATGGCTATGCGTTATCATTTATTGAATGTCTATTAATTGCCATGCACTATTCTGGCTACTTTAAAAAGATGATTTCAGTTAGCATATTCACATGATCTTTTTTTTTTTTTTGCGGTACCAGGGATTGAACCCAGGGGCGTTCTACCTCCGTACTACACCCCCAGCCCTATTTTTTATACTTTATTTTGAAACCTGGTCTCACGAAGTTGTGGAGGGCCTCACTAAGT